>VNJO01000481.1:0-109125 GCA_008042535.1 Drosophila tani
CCAAAATATTAAAAAATTCCAGAAAAAAAATTTTGATCGATTTTTCAAAATTTTCATAACTTTCATCATTAAAAATGTCGAAAATTGGCAAAAAATTTAATTGTCAAGAATTCTAAACTAAATAAGCAGAATTTATAAGCTAATAAAATCTAACATAGAACAGCTTCCCGAATTGAATTTAAGGCTGTTTTGACTTAGTTATGGTAATTTTTATCTTAGATTTTTCAAAAAAAATCATATATTTCGAAATTTATTTTTAACCCAAAAATGTAAAAATTTGAGGTCTTCTTAAGAGCCTCTTATAGCCAAAAAGCGAGTGATAGCCAAAAGCCGTGTATTTTCGGATTCGTCGTTAAAATTGTAAACACTTAAAGCCAAAATATTAAAAAATTCCAGAAAAAAAATTTTGATCGATTTTTCAAAATTTTCATAACTTTCATCATTAAAAATGTCGAAAATTGGCAAAAAATTTAATTGTCAAGAATTCTAAACTAAATAAGCAGAATTTATAAGCTAATAAAATCTAACATAGAACAGCTTCCCGAATTGAATTTAAGGCTGTTTTGACTTAGTTATGGTAATTTTTATCTTAGATTTTTCAAAAAAAATCATATATTTGGAATTTTATTTTTAGCCCAAAAATGTGAAAATTTGAGGTCTTCTTAAGAGCCTCTTATAGCCAAAAAGCGAGTGATATAAAATTCATCGATGAAAAAAA
The DNA here is from genome assembly GCA_008042535.1 of Drosophila tani. NCBI lineage: Eukaryota > Metazoa > Arthropoda > Insecta > Diptera > Drosophilidae > Drosophila > Drosophila tani. Next base: position 719 of record VNJO01000481.1, read on the forward strand.
TTCATGCATGAAAAAAATTCATGCATGAAAAAAATTCATGCATGAAAAAATTTCATGCATGAAAAATTTTCATCGGTGAAAAAAAATATATTTTTCAATATTTTGGTTTTAGGTGTTTACAAATTTAACGACGAATCGGAATATATACGGCTTTTAGCTATCACCCCTTTTTTGGCTATAAGAGGCTCTTAAGAAGACCTAACTTTTTCACATTATTTGATTACAAAATTGTTTCGAAAAATATGATTTTTTGTTGGATAAATCTAAGATAAAAACCTTCATAACTAAGCCAAAACAGCCTTAATTTCAATTCGGAAAGCGTTTCTGTGTTTAATTTTATTAGATCAATAAATCTGCTTATTAAGATTAGAAATTTAAACAAATACACTTTTTTGATGTTTTGAAAGAAATGATGAAAAATCGATCATAAAATTGTTTTCTGATATTTTTCAATATTTTGGTTATAAATGCTTAAAATTCTAATGACGAATCGAAAAAAAACAGGTATTCGGCTAAGACTCCCTTTTTGGCTATAAGTGGCCCTTAAGAAAACTTTAAACTTTCACATTTTTCGGTTAAATCTAAAATAAAAACAAGAAAGCTATCTTCGGTATGCCCTTGCAGTCTGCAATTGAATCATTGAAAATTTATCCATTTTAGTAAACAAAAAACATATCGAAATTTAGAAATTTGTATAACATTTATTTACACATTTTACATTTTACATTTAGAATTTTACATTTTCATATAAATCAACCGATCGTTTCTATGGCAGCTTTATGATATAGTTGTCCTATCTTAATGAAATTAAAACCATAATTCTAGAAACTTAAAAAAATGCCACATCGCGAAATTTATAAAAATACATTAAAAAACAGAGAAGTAAGATATATTTTTTTAAAATTAATTTTCCGATTCTTTGGCAGCTGTAAGATATAGTGATCCGATTTCAACTGTTCCGACATACATACATATATACTAACTTCCTTCACTGCGTTGCAAGCTTCTGCACAAAATTATAATTATATAATTATAATTTTAATTTTCGTTGGAACTGAACACACATACAACATACAATATTGTGTATTATTATTATTGAAACACACAATATTGTATAATCGGCGGCGATTTTCATATTAAAATTGATATTTTTTGATATTTTTCGGTATCTTTTTATCGATGAATTTTTCCGCGATTAATCACCGATGAAAAAAATCATCGATGAATTTTCGATGATTCACCGATCATTCATCGATTACTCGATGGAAGAATCATCGATGATTCATCGATAATTCACCGATGATGTTCAAGGTCCTGGAAAAGCCAAAAGGACGTTTAAATCTCATGGCCTACTAGGACTTCGATTTGGATTAAATTTTGACATTTGTCAAGTATTATTTGCAGTGTGACCATATATAAATTCATTAAATTTAAAAGAAACGCCAGGAGGCGGGGTTAAATGGTTGAAATAATCCCGATTCGCGATTAAAATGTCAAAATAAGCCGAGAATAATGCTCTTTTGGGTTCCCTCTTTGTATTTGAGTTTTCGACATTAGTGTTTGATTCACCTCCGTAGCCCGTCTGTGATATCCGACTCGTGGGATCGAAACCCGGATTTATTCACATCTTTTTATGATAAATATATATAAATATATTAATATGTATAAATACAGATTCTAATAAAAATTCTTTCACAACGAACTTTAATTCAAATGTATGGCCGTTAGGCATCTTAGTGATTACATTGGTCCGTACATTGGTTGAACCAATGTTTTCCTTAAGCTACGTACTCAGATAGACAGATAGAAAAGTGTATCCAAGCAGTGAGTCAAAATGAGAGGACAATAGTCACCCTCTTGCTCTCTCGCACTGCTTACAAACACTTTTCGGTGGTGCTGAGTACTAGCACTAAGCAAGAAATATATAGAGGCGTCAAACAGCAGAAAAAGTGCTATCAACCAAACGGCTGAGCCTGGAACCCCAGACCAGCCGAACGACATGTCTAGCACCCCAGAAAGCCTTCGGCTTTTCGAGTTCGAAGCATTGGTTCGAAAGCCAGAAACAACAAGATATATTTCTTGCTTAGTGGTACTAGGCATTAGGTACATTTCAGGTTAATCGGCTGATAAACGTGGGAGTTATTAAAAAATAATGTTGCTCTTCATTCGGACCCTCGGAAACATTGTTAAGTAACTCAACATTTCTATAACAACATATTCTTGTGCACTCTGCCATGCAAGGCTTAAGTATTTTCAGTACAGATACTCACTATGAAAGCCATGTCCGTGTGTCGAATTCCAGAGATAGATCAAGTCCCATGATCGTTGAAGAAGAAAACACAGCTTTGGCGGCTCAAATATTGTGTGTGTTATGTCATACATTTTACTAGGACACGTACATATACATAGATGCAGTGCTTAATGGGGGTTACAGAGTTACACAGAGTTTGGAATGCGGCTGAGCGCGTCGTTTAACAATTAACAGTTCTGTCGATCAACTTGATTGGTTTATATGTACGTTTATGCATATATATTATAGATTGTAATGTAGGTATTAGGCATGGGGGTATTTGGGGGGCATAAATATGCAATAATAATAGTAATAATAATACGTAAACTACAATTTTTGTGGCGCTAGGTCATCCATCCATCCATCCATCCATCCAGCCTCGCCCGCCCGCCCGCATCAATTGATCGCTCCGATTGCTTTGTGCTCCTCGTCCACCGTCCGACTTCGTCCTTCTTCGTACTTCTGTTGTTGTCCGTGCGGCAGCGTACGGCAGACTCTTTACGGGGAGCGAATGATGGCCTCGTAGGCGGCGAAAATGATGTTGGCCACCTCGACGGAGCGCGACTTGAGGCTGAGTGTGGCGTCGGGATTGCCCGGCTGCAGCTTCAGCTCCAGCAGCACCCAGATGTTGTTCGTGAGCTTCAGCGACTGGTAGAGCATGTCCTGGCCCTCGACATTGCGCTTGGCGATTGTGAAGATGTTGTTGGTGGTCATCTTGGAGGCGATGCCATCGGTGGTGCCGATGACGCCGCTCAAACTGTACTGCAGCTCATTGGCGGCGGGTATCTCCTTCCAGGTGTTGAGGAAAACCCGCTTGTCCAGCTGCCCGTCCTCGGCGAACAGCACGTTGCCATGGACGAGGCAGGCAAAGTAGAAGATGTCAATGTTGTTCTTCACCGCCACCTGGAGGTTGTTGAGCGGCTCCATGCGCTGGATGGGTCCGTTTGTGCCCAGCGCCAGGCTCACCTCGATGGTCTGGTTGGGCGGCAGGGGAGCGGCCTGCAGCGGCGACGACGGCACCAGCCCGAAGCTGTTCTTGTTCAGCTGGATGGCAAAGTTGGTCATCGGCTGCATGGCCTTGTTGGTGAGGGTCATGTCCATGAAGACCTCGCCGTTGCGGCGCGAGAATGTGCCCTGGATCTCCAGGCCCTTGCCCTTCTCCGCCGGCAGCCATGTAACCTTGGGTATCTGCACGCCCACCGACAGCGAGGCGCCGCCCAGTCCAAAGATGTCGCCCAGCAGGCTACTGGCACCACCGCCCCCCGGTGCCGCCTCGGTCGGCGGTCCGCCCAGCAGAATGTCCAGGCCGCCTCCAAGCAGGTCAACATTGCTGGTGGCCGCCGGAGCGGATGGCATGGCGGGCGCATTGATGTCCATCGATAGCAGGTCGCCGATGAGCGACTCCTGATTGGGTATGACCATGGCCTCGGAGCCGGCCCCACCCGTCTCTGGCTGCTCGCCACCAGCTCCACCGGAGCCGGCGGCGCGATTTGGCAGCGACTTGCGCACTCCGGCGCCGCGACCCTCGACGAACGCCGTTGGCGGCTTGTGGTACACGCTGGCCAGCGAGCTAATGTGGCAAATGAGCTCATCGAGCAGCGTCGGCTCCAGCAGATCGGTCTCCTCGGAGATGAGCGGCTTGTCGGCCAGCACCACCTCCTTGGCGGCAGCCGGATCGGTGGACAGCAGGCGCCAGTAGATGAAGCCGCGATCCCGCAGATCCGGATTGTCCGAATCCTGGGTGGCCAGCGAGAGGACGTGCTGGACGAGCTCCTGCGTGTCCGAGGGGCGCTTGAGGAACAGCTTCACCACGGCCGTCAGCAGCTGCAGCTGCACCTGGGCATTCTCGTCCTGGAAGCCCTCGAGGAAGCTGTCGAGCAGCTCGTCGGCATTGTCAATGCGCTCCGCATACTCGCCAATAATCCACACCATGGAGGCGCGCGCCTCCGGCTCGTCCAGGGTGTCCAGGTTCTCGCACAGCGTGCTAATGATGCTCTCGTACTTGTTCGGATACTTGCGGAAGATGTCCTTGATCACCACAATGGCCTCCTGCACCACATAGTTGACCTTGGTCTGGATGAGGTCCAGCAGCGTTGAAACACAGCGCTCCGCCGACGGCTCCACCTTGATGGCGCAACGTCCGATGGCGCGGACGGCCTTGCGCACGAAATCCACATCCACCTCGGTGGCATACTCCTTCAGCTCGCTGAGCACCTGGGCAATGTTGCTCTGGTTGGCCAGGCGAATCATAATGTCCAGCTTCTCCAGCTTCACGTAGATGGGATCGTTGTACTTGACAAAGAAGACCTTCATCTCGTGCTTGAGGATGTCGGGGCGCTTCTGAACGATCAGATTGATGTTGCGCAGCGCCACATACTGGACCTCAGGCTCCGAGGAGAGCAGGGTGACCAGTGGGGGAGCCAGCTTCTTGGTGAGCGTGGCGCAAAAGTCACTGTCGCTTGAGAGCATCTCCAGCAGCTTCATCAGCACCTTGACGGCGCTGAGCACCACGGCGGCGTTGGCATGGGCCAGGCGCGGGGTGATGCGCTCGCAAATGGACTGCGCCTCGCGCTCGTCCTTCGGACTGTAGTTGGCCAGCGAGTCGAGGATGAAGACCTGGCCCCACTCGGTGCACTCGTTGAGGGCCGTCAGCAGCTTGTTAATGGTCACCGAGTTCATCTCCACCAGCGGCTGACCCGACTGGCTGGCCTCGTTGATCTCGCTGAGCGCGGCCACGGCATTGGCCACCACCATGGGATTCGAGTCGGAGAGCAGGTCCTTCAGCTGGTCGAGGAAGCCCTGATCCTCCACCATGGTGGCCGAGATGTCGTACAGCTTGGCCACGCACACGGCGGCCGTTTTGCGCACGTAGGGGTCCTCGTCCTTGAGGCACTTGCGCAGCGGCTCGCACAGATACTCGGTGATCTTGTCCACCCGTATGCAGCCCATGGTGCGCACGGCCAGGGCCCGGATGAGCGGGTTCGAGTCCTCGCAGTCCTTCACGAACGTGTTCACCGCCATAATGGCCATGTCCGGCTGCGACTTGGCGTAGTTCATGAGGTACAGGTAGACCAGCTTCTTCAGCTCCAGATTGTCCGTCTGCATGCAGTTGACCACGTCCGGGAACAGGGCGCTTACATCCTTGCCCACGGTCATGCTGGCGATCACCTTCTTCACCGCCTCCTTCTTCTTCTCCTTCTTGTCATTGTTCAGCTCCGACTTGAGCTCGAAGATCTCGCCCTTCTTGGTCGTGGTGAAGTACTTGGAATCGGTCATCGTGCTGCTACTGCTGCTGTGCGTGCTGCTCCTCGCTGCGAACTAGCTCTGGAATGGAGGCGAAAAGGCGAAAAGAAAGGCAAGCTTCAGCGGATGTGCGATTATTGATTGCGGCAAGGGAGGCCGCCCCTATCCCCATCCCCCATCCCCCATCCTAGCGAGGGGCGTAGACACACACACACACACACACTCGGACCCACCAGCCGCATACCCATACATACGCCCACAGAACGGCGGATACACTCACACACTCGCCCGTATCGGAAGCTTGAACACGTCTCAAGCGAGCGAACCCGATTTTCGCAATGGCCCAAAGGCATTACGAACAGCTCAGGCACATGGCCAGCGGGTGTCACTCCGCCCGGCAGAAACTGCCCGAGGCAGTGGCCAGTCATTGGGGTCGTGGGACAGCGTAAATTACCTTTGAAATTAGTTTTTCTGACGCTGGAAAATTGTTTGCTTTTTCTCTTCTCTGAGTAATTAGTGCGACCGTTGGCTTGGAACACCCCAGAGAGTGACCATGAGAGCAATACTAACTAGATTTCGGTATTTTTCGCATAAAGCAGCGCTAAAAAATACCAACTATAATTGGGTATTTTTCGCATAGAAAAATCAGAGGATAGAGATGTTGATTTGGAAATTTAAGTTAAATTGGTTTAATAATTGTTATAAATGTTATTAACCTAAAATAAACATTGAATAAAGTGGAATATTTTAAAGGGTTCCCTTGTTATAGTGTTTTAAATTTACATAATTTGGTAAATTATTAATGTCTTATTTTAAACAAAGCATCGAGTAGAACTAGCATTCCCAAACTTAAGCAAAGTTGAGAACCACAAACAGTAGAGCATGTAAATAAATAATTCGTGAAAGTCCCAAGCATTTTGCAACACTTGTGTTAAATATACTAAAAATATGGTCACCCAAATTCAGATTGTCGGCAACTTATCGATATACTCGAGAAAAGTAACCGCTACATTTTGATTTGCCCGTTAAAAAAATGCCAAGTTTGAATATCCTAACAATTTTTATTTTTTTAATATTCTCAAGAAATATTATATAATAAGTTATTAACACATAAAACAAATCAAGAGTAGTATTTTGAATTAAAAAATGTTTGGTTTTTCTTATATTTTAACATCATTTTCATTTCACTTTGGTTTGCTGTTTTATTTTTGTTTGTTTGTTTGTTATCGATCCATTGAAATATATATATGTATCATCATATCGGGTCTTTCCCGTTATGTTAAAAGTTGTACATTAACTTCATTCGCTCTCAACTTCTTCATTCTTCATCATCACTTATTCTCCTCGCTTTCTTCTCCTTTTTTTGTGGATTTTTCATAGATTTTTGTTTAGATAAATGAGTACAGAATAATTTCAAAAATTTTGATGCTTCATTAGTAAAAGTTGTAAAGTTTGCTATTACATCTTAATTATATACACGTTTAAAATAAATCATATTCCAGTAATTCAGTCTTATGAAATAAACAAAAACTTAGGTACGTTATATTCAGCTGGTAAATCAATCAATCAAAGAAACAATCGTCTAATGCAATTTCCAATCAATCAAACAATCAAATATGGATTAGTTCCAGTTTTTTTTTGTCGTAATTAGGCTTGGCTCTTTGGTAAATATCGGTTGGCTTTGCTTTTTCGGTTTTCGAATTGTCTTTAATTGCTTGTGTTTCAGCTGTTTGTGCATGACTACGCGTGTTTAGGTGCGTCCTTCCTGTTCCGTCACTTCCGGTTTCGGTGTGCTGTTGCTTTTGCTTTTGCTTTTCTGATTCTGATTCTCCGTTATAGTGAGCATACACAGACAGTAGAGTAAGAGTAAGTGTTCCCTGTGTTTTGTTTTGTTTTGTTTAGTTTCTTGTTGTTTGTTCTTAGTTCTCCATTCGAAGGATTAATAAAGTAAGTAAACCATTGGTTATAGTAAAATGCATACGTTTGTCAACGGAAGCTTTTTGGTTTTCCCTTCACATTTATCGATATATTGTTTGTTAAGGTTACTTGATTTCTTGTTTCTTTCTTGTTTCTATTCGCTTCAAATTGGAACTGTAGAAAATCTATTAAATCTATCATATTCCCCATAACAGTTATCTTAACTTGGTGGTACCGAAATAACCGAAAGGTGGAAGAGCAAGCTGTTTTAGCCCGCAGTTTACTGGATTGCCGTTCCTGTTGTTACATATGTATATCGGGGACCTCCTCCGAGCGCACACTCGACCGACAGTTGGGATCGGAGGATCGGGATCCCTCACCGCTACACACCTTAGTCCGCGGAAATACATCAGTTTAACGAAAAAGTTTGACCCAACTGTGTAAAGGAAACAAAATATCGACTCGAACTCGGCAGCGGACTGTCTTACTCGGTGGTAATCGGCGATCGTTGATCGGCTATCGAAACTATCGGTGGAATGTGGGCTCGACGGGTTCCATTAGATTGAGGTTTCAACTTTAAGCTGTGTGGTAGGATATGTTATTCTTTAGTTGATGCTTTTGCTTCTGAGTATCGTTTCTCTTTAGTTGATTCTTTGTTTGTCGTGTATTGTTCATAAAAATATATGTTACATTCGCACTGTTGTTGCTCTCGGGTGTATGTACAAATCGTGTCATCGAACCAATCGGGGGCATTTTTAGTTTCGATATTTCCATAAACTAAATTAAGGTTTGAATACATATGTATATGTACGTAGTTCTTAGTGCAGAGACCGGTTGGATGGCACTATAGCTTAAGTAGTTGGTCCAGAGAAACCCGGAATTTGGAGTGAGTGCATACATAGTTAGATTTTTTGTATCCGGTATATCGATTGCTGCTACCTACGGGTTTGGGGAGTGCTCTTGTGCATATTGATTTGGCACTCGAAATTGAATGGATCAGCGGATTGGTTTGGGGTTTGAATATGGAATGGAATGTAAACGAACGAAATCAAGCTATCAATCGAATGTCTTAGAGGGTAGGTTCGTATATAAATAGTTGTCTTGATCTGTGGCGGGGCTAGATAGAGCCTTAGCCCCTAGGTTATTGAGTTCTGGTTCGTGTCCGTGTGGTGGGTGTGTGGTGTGTGGGGATTTCGTGTATGTACAAAGTCGTGAAATACAAATTCGAGTAAATGATCAGAAGTATTATTATTCTTAAAAATTTGTTGATTTTGCTTTAACGTTGCCATATACTTGTATGTAATTTAGTTAAAAATAGTTAGTTACGCATGGTTTGCTTGTACATAGTATATAAAGTGGAAAAAAGTATGCTCGTACGTAAATGTAAATGTTTTTTCTTTTTGTTTTTGTTTTTTATATCTTCATTATCATATTTGGTTTTCGTATTTTTGGTTTTTTGTTTTTGTTTTTGTTTTGCTTTTTGTTTAAGTTATCCTTGTGTTTATACATATTTGTAGTTATGCTTGCCTTCGTTTTATATTATTGGTTTAAGTTTGAATAGCTTCGATAAGTAAATATTTGGTATTCCCTTGGTATTTGTTTATATGGTAATTCTCATAAATATATATGCATATTCATATAATTTTGGTTTTGCCTTGGTATTCGATAAGTAAAATGAATTATTGTATTACAACGAATGCGAAATGCCGCTTAAAAATGAGTTTTAGCTTAGCGCGAGCGAGCCTCTAGGATAAAAAACAAATAACATTTCGAGATAGAGTGAGTGAGACGTAGCGTAAATATATATGTAAACAACAATAGAATCATAAATACATAAGGTACGTGTTTCTTTTAGATCTCATCATAGTCATCATAGTGGGTAGTCCGTAGTCCGTAAATCGTAATCCGTAGTCCGTAATTCTGGCTTTGTGCACAGATCTTTCCATGCCAGCGGAACTTATAGGGGATCCCTGCGGCCCTGATCTCTCCACAAGCCAAGGGTTTCTAACTATCCAGCCCCGTGGCGGTGAGTGTGGGGAACTGCGGCTGCTGCTGGTGCCTAGAATGTACAGTTGTGCACAAAGTTGCCCAGCCCCAAACGCACCGCCACGGACAGACACGAGTGTGCCTTAATCGCTCCTCGCGTGCTCTGGACAATTTTACAAAATATGTATTACTGGTGTGTATTTTTGGTAGAGGGGGGTTTTTAGAGGGTCTTGTGCTAAATGCCGATTGACGAACGTCACCCAAAACGAGGGCCAATCGGACTTGAGCACAATCGGTAATCGCTTATCGTTAATCGTTAATCGGCTCTCGGATATCTGTTGCTTTTGCTTTCTCGATTTCTTTGCTTATCGCTTATCGTTTATCGTCTATCGCTAATCGCAAGGTTTCGGGTAAATGGAATTCGGTAACTTTGCACTGTAACTCTTTGCTGAACTAATAACCCATCGCTATATATGTATATATATATATATTTGCTTGTATAATCAATATATATGTACGTTTGCAGTGTATATTATGTATATATATTGTATATGGTATATGGCATATGGCATATGGCATATGGCATATGGCATATGGCATATGGCATATGGCATATGGTATAGGTGTATAATGGTGACCTCGCCGCCGGACGGCGACGACCGGAGAACAGGTGAACGAACAGTGACCCCGACGCCGCCTCCGGCCCTTGCACATCTTGCACATCTCTCGGTAACGACACACCTGGCCATATATCGTTAAACTTAACATCTCTAATCGTATTTACAAGTGAGTGAGCTGCACCCGGCAGCGGAGAGGGAGAGGAGCTCCTTCTCCGACCGCCGTCGAGATCGAAGCTGGTGTGGGCTTACGCTGCTTTTGATACGGGAATGGGGGCGGGTTCGGTTTCGGGAATGGGGAAAGAGTTTGGGAGGGACATTGGGGCGGGGGGAATGGTAACATACTGGGACTCCGATGGGTAGTTTTTGCCGCTTATTCCTCCCACGTCGGGAACTGACTCTCGTCCACGAACATGCTGAACTGGCCGGTATACTGGCGCTCCATCGGCGGACCCTTTGTCTGGCCAACGCCTGTGGGCGGTGGCGGAGGCACGGGTCGATTGGAGCCGGCACCGTTCTTAGCCGGCCCCTTCGTCGCTGCACCACCGCTTCCTGTTCCGCCTCCGCCCCTAGAGGTGCCCTGAGCCGACGATGACGACGCCGAGGACTTGCCATAGTTGTAGCGTTGCTCTGTGGAAGACAAGAGGAGGTATAGGAGTTGCTGAATCTCCGCGAGGAGATGACACTTACTCGAAGGCTGCTTCACTTCCTTGCTGGCCCAGACGGGCTCGTGGGTCTGGTTATACGACTGCTGATCCCACACGGCCTTCTCCTCGACGTTTTTGCTCTGCAAGAGAGGGAGAGGGAGCAGGATTAGCTATTGGAGGATCTCCCGGATCTCCCGGGATCACTCACATAGTCCTTGTCCACGTGCAACTCCAGATCGTCGCTGGCCTGCTCCAGGCTGCTGTGCGTGATGCCGTAGTAGAAGTACATGATGAAGCCCAGCGACATCCACACGGTGAAGCGGACGAGCGTTAGGATGCTCAGCTTGAATATCAGATAGATGTTCACCGTGATGGCGATGGCCGGGATGAACGGTAGTCCGGGTGTCAGGAATGCCAGCGCATATCTGTGTGCGGAGGAAGAGGGCGAGGAGGTTTAGCGATAACGATAACGATTAACGGACGAGGTCCTGGCTAGAGCGGTATTACCTATTTTGCGGCTGCCTCGATATAATCAATAGTATCACAAATATGCCGATAAACAAAATGAAATAAATGAATGCGGCGAGGCCACCGGACCAACCAATGGCCGCGAACAGGTCCAGGAAGAATATGAGACCGAACATGATGCCCACTAGCTTGGTGACGTACATGCCTGGCATGGCGGTGGCCCATTGGTGGATTGGTTGGTTGATTGGTGAATTGGTGGATTACGTTTCAGATTCGGATTGAAAAAGCAAAGTTTGAGAGTCAATTTCAATTGCAATTTGGTCAGCTGGTCGTCGGGTACCCGTAGGGGATTAGCAGTAAGGTAAAGCCCTTCCCCCTTTCAATTTGGGTGAAAAAAGTTAGTTGTTGCTCTCAAAGTAACGGAAGCTAAGGAGGAAGTCTGGCAACCTTGCGAGACATCGCAAGCTAGAGATGGAAAGATAACCTAGTTAATCGATAACTTCGATTCTTTTCCATCTCTATTGTGGCTTTGATAAAAATCGAAAAGCGATCGTAAGCTTTTTTATTGTAGAACTAAGTGAGCATCTCCTGGTCTTTGTTCACCCAGCGAATAACACATAATCTTTATAAAAAAGAAACTCGAAGGAAACATACCACTTTCGGTGGTGGCCTGACCGGGATTTATCCAGGGAAAAAAACCGGGGCACAGGTACGCGTAGTCATGGATCTTCCGGGTGACAAAGTTCAGACCCATGGCATCGAAGGCGGTCGCCTGGCCGGTGGGACCGGTGGGTGCGCCGTGCACACTGCCATAGAACTTGTTCTCGGAGCGATCGGAGACCAGGAACTGGTCGTCGCGCCCCCCCAAAAAACCCTCGGGGCTGTCGTCGATGAAGGAGTCATCCGAGTCGGACATGCCGCGCGTTACCCGCTTGATGGTCAGCTTCCCGGGCACCTCCAGCACCTCGGCGGGCGTGACATGGGCGCGGGAATCGCTGGCCGTCCCAGGCGCCACCGGTGTGCGCAGCTGGGCGGGCAGCAGCTCCACCAGCGAGGTGCTGTGCGGCTGGTAGCGCAGCACCAGCACACAGGTGGATACCAGCGTGTAGGCCAGCAGGGTGCCGATGGACATCATCTCGACGAGGATCTCCAGGCGCACGGTGAGCGCCACCAGAGCGGCGGCCACTCCGCTGCCGATCGTTGCCAAGCCGGGCACATTGGTGCGGTGCCACAGCTGCGACAGTTGCCTGTAAGGGAGCGGGGAATTCAGCCAGATCCTTGGGCAGCCGGTTGGGGGAACTCTCACCTGAAGATCAGGCCGTCCTGGGCCATGGCGTAGATGACGCGTGGCATGGGGAACATCGAGCCGAACATGGCCACCGAGAGGCCGGCGGTGGCACCAATGGCCACCACCGCCCGGCACTTCGGGGCACTCACATACGACCACATCTGCACCAGGGCCGCTCCCGTGTTGATGTGGTCATAGGGAACTGGGAAGAGCATTGAAAGCGAGGTTAATACCTTTATGCCGATCAAAGGAAGAGAGGATACTCACCCACTAAAGTAAGGACTAGACTAACGCTGACATAGGCGATTAGCACGACGACCAGAGAACCGACGATCGCCTTGGGAATGCTCTTCTGCGGATTGTGCGCCTCCTCACCGGTTGTCGCAATGATATCGAAACCGATAAATGCATAGAAACAGGTGGCGGCACCGGAGAATACCTGTTCGCATTAATTATATTGAATATTGAGCTCTGGAACCCTGAAAAGCATCACTTACGCCACTCCAGCCGTAGGGCAGAAAGCCCTGGTGCTCCGACCACGTCTTCGTGTCCACGTAGAAGAGCCCGGCGGCCATGACGAACACCCACGTGGCCAGGTTGATGGCGTTGAGGGTGTGATTGAAGATCACCGACTTGCTGGCGCCCATCGCCAACACGCAGGTCATGAGCAGCGTAATTCCAAAGGCAATAAAGTCCGGTGGCTTGCCTGGAATCCGAGGGAAATACAGGATATAGGATATGGATCCAGGATCAACATCCAAGCTCTTCACTCACCGAATATCGTTCCAACGGACTCGCTTATCGTACGCGCTATGGTATTGCCAGTCAGGGAATCGAAACTAGAACTTAACGCACAGGCACAGGCACTTGTTCCTGGTTTGGCGACAAAACGTATGAGCTAAGGCAAACAGGAAATGTCAGGGCATTTTGCTCACCTATTAGATATTCCAATATCATGTTCCAACCAATTATAAAAGCTACAAATTCTCCAACCGCCACATATGAATACATATAGGCCGAGCCGGATGTGTGTGGGACACGAACGCCAAACTCCGCATAGCAGGCGCCTGTGGAATCAAAGGAATCAGGATCATGATCAGCTCATCTTCGTGTGGAATGAAAGCCTAACTGGCTAACTGGACTGATTTATGGAACTAACTAAGCTCTCTCCTTTACTGAGCGGAAAATACAAGCTGCAGTTGCTGCTTGGCTTGTCCATGGCAGGCAAAGCGTGAATGAGGGAGCGAGAAGGGATCAGGATCATGATCAGCTCGCTAGGAGGTGGAATGAAAGACTAACTGAATAAAATAGTTGTCTCGAAAATAACTCATTAATAACTCAGTTTACTTTTGAAAACATCCAAGTCAACTGTTTGGCAAATGAAAACAATTAAATATTTAGATATATCGATAATAAAACGATGACAAAAAGCACAAAAAACGATAACGTAGGTTTTAGATCAAAAGCTAAAAACGAAAATGAAAACCAGAGCCTTCCTGTAAAAGTTAAACAAGTTTTAAATTAAATTCTAAGCTTTCAATTAGAAAATCCCTTTCTGTTACCAACATACACTTAGGCAAACTTTTATCGACAACTATTAAAATCGAAATATCTGAAATCTATGCCATAACGGACCAATCCCCAATTAATGCTGACCATCTGGACCTCGCATCCACTTATCCCCTTAGCTGTGCATCCGAGGTGGTCCGAATTAGTCCAATTAGCCAGCCGACAGCGAATGTTGATGGGGAGGACGTGTTAAGGGCTCGCTCTCTGTTACCTGAGAATATACTCGCTATGGCGGCTATAATAAAACTAATAATCACACCGGGTCCGGCTATCTTCTGGGCCACCATGCCGGCCACCAGGTACATGCCCGTGCCGCAGCAGGAGCCGATGCCCAGCGAGGTCAGGTCCAGCGTGTTGAGACATTTCTGTGTGGAATAGATGACACAGCAGCTGTAGTAGGTTCTGCGAGGAGGAGGAGGAGGGGCTTCCAGTATCCAGACTCACCGTTAGCTTGGGCTTCTGTGGCTGTGCGTTGCCGTCCTGCAGCTGCTTCACGTCCTTGGTGCGGATGAGCTTCGGCAGGAGCGTCGTCGAGCTGATTCCCGGCGGCAGAGGCACCCTGAACTTGACCTGCAATCGGAGCGAACAATTAATATAACGACGTTCGACCACGTTCGACCAGCTGCTGCTACTGAAAGATGAGTGTCCTGGCCTCCCCAAATCACCCAGCCACAGGCGAGTGCTCTCTCCACTGATAACTGATGGCAAAGGACAGCAGAGCAAGGACTTCGAGCAATCGATATTTGCAACAAGTCCTGCCTGCCCTTGCAGGCTGTTCATTCCCAGATTCTTAAATTCTGGAAAAATTGCCAAATAACCTGACTTGGAACTACTCATTGTATTATTTATTTAAGTGATTTCTTATATATGAGGCTTGAAAAGTCTAAAACAAAAACCTAATTCATTTTCCAACCAAAAGGAAATACACTTCCCTCGGCACCAAGTTCAGTTTCAACCTAAAATAATTCGAGGCACGTCCATTGTGACAGACGACGGCAATTGGGGATTCCTCGAAACAAGTATTTAAAAGAGGAATTCTCATTAATTCCAGGAGCATGTGCCAACCCCCGACCAAATTAACAGAACGTGATGTAATTGCTTTGAATTAAAATTGAATTGTTGACAATAACCACTAGAAAGCCACAGAAATTTGGCGATTAAAAACTCGCACTCAAGTTAGAGAGCTAAATAATGTTAGCCAAAAATACCTAATGTTGTTACAATATTGCGACAGTCAAAGATAATTATATTTCTCCAAGTTCAGCATCCTAAAATATATACTATTCATTAAAGAATTGCATAGATACTTTGGAAAAAGGCAGAAAAAAGTCTTCCAAAGGAAGATTTAAGAATTTAATGTCAGAATTGCTATGGTTTTTAAAAACAATATAAAAAGGCACCAAAAATTAGGCAATAGAATTTTTTAGCTGTACATTTAATGGTTTTCGTAATGTGCCACACTTTTGGGCGCCATTTCAATAGGTTACAAAGTTCACAGCACTAATTATTGGACTATTATTATTTCCCACTCAATCACCATTGCTTGGGCAGCGAGTATATCTCCGATTCGAACTCCTGAAGACTCTCTGCGCTACTGACTCCTGTTTTCCTGCTTCTTGCCTAGAGGACCTCATTGCTTGCATTTCCGGTAGAGCCTGGCTGGTGCTTTGATGTCAGCCGCAGTGACCAACTTCATTTGGTTGCCAGCTTCCCAGCTAAATGGCATGTCAGCGGGCAGCAGGCAGTCAACCGCAGATGCACCTCCTCCATCTCTATGTCTCTCTCTCTCGGACAAGCGCACACACAAAGGATGTGCGGCGAGTGGGCGACTTGGCTCAGTTCCGGGACAGGCAACGGGCAGGCCCTGACACAATCAAAGCAACCGGAGGAGCCCTCCGCGTGGTCCGCCGGATCCTCTGCGGCACATCCCATTTGCCATTTGCTAGGAATCATAGCCATTAACCTTCGACCCGCTCCCTCGGAGTGCTCGTCCTCGAACCCTTTGTATTCCAACAAGTTGCATGCTGCGGCGACATTTGTCGTCCCCATTTATTTTTTCCCCTTTCAAGGCTCTCTCCCGGAGCTTGGGCATGATAAGTTGGCAGCAGGTCCTTGTGATATTAAATAAGTGCCACCATGGAAGTGCTCTTACAAACTTCAATCGAAGTTCTATTTTACAAATTTTACTACTTCTATTTGTACTATAAATATTTAAACGGGGCTTTTGTTGGGGGAAAGGGAACTAAAAGTTAGCCAGGCAAGGATAACAATCGCATTATTGGTACTGCAACCAAATGTTAAAGGTCAATGCGACACACTTTAAGTTGAACAAGTTCCAAAAACTAGCTAATTACATTTTTCGCCAAAAGTATCTGTTAAATTTTAAGCGAAATATCTTGTCATTGAGAAATTAAAATGTCATGATGGCCAAACTCATTAAGAGGGATTTTAGACCTCAAAAGTATGCTACAAAATGTGCGAACTGTGGGATTATTGCATTGCCTACTTTTCAAGACCCAGTAAATTGATTTTAAATACATTGCGTTAAAAACTAACAGATTAAGTGAAATAACTGTTCGAAAATGAACATGACCAGCTTTTTTTTTGCCAAAACGTCAGAAATAAACTGCCCTCCAAAGGGATTAAACGCTCTGCATGAGTATCCCTAGTTTCGACCCCCTGCCCTGTCCGGTTCCCCCTGTTTTTTTTTTTTTTTTTTGCGAGTTCGCGTTATTAATGGCTCGCCAGCGCCAGGGGATGAGCCGCAGTGAGCTGCAATGGCAGCCACACAAAAGGTCACCCCGCCCAGGAAGGATCTGGACTCGCTGGCGGAGGATAATCGCGCGGGTCGCCAGCGTGGCTTGTTTGCCAGCTAAGCCAAGCCAAGCCCCGACAGAGGAGGCATCCACAAGTGGAAGACAACTCCTTCTATGTACTAGAATGAGGCATCTGCACAAATAAAAATATTACGACTACTTTTAATAAAAAACAAACATTATACGAAAGCGATTTGAAATCAATCGAAAAGGTGCCCTAAAGTATGCAATGAAATATTTCCAGTTCCACATTTATTGTATGAATTGGACTATTGGGACTAAGGGTAATAATAATGAGAACGTAAGATTAGGAATGATTTTCAGGTCTTGAAAAAAATTCAAATGAGTATATTTTGTGTTTTTTATTTACAAATTCGGGTTTGGGATGGATATATTGACTTATTCTCGGCCATGTTTTTCTCTCTGTGTGGCATACTTTGGCGTAGCATACTTTTTGGCTGGCTAAGCTCGTCTTCCCGCCTGTCATACGCTGCGTATGAGTGATATTGTCATAACAAAGCTCCCTTACGTTACGTTACGCCTCGTTCCATCTCGCTTGCACCTAATCCGGCCCCAAAACAGATGCTTTATTTATAGAGCCATCCCCTCCCCCCCATCTCGCCCTCTGGCGGGATAAGCTGGACAGCGGAATTGGGAGCGGGTGAGGGACTGGGACTGGGTAGGACTGGGAATTTGGTCTAGGGACGAGCGGTGGCTCCAATTACAGCTGCGGCTGTAAAGGGCCAGCGCAACAGAAGTGGCAATAAAGATAACGGAAAGCCAAAAAATGTGTGTGCTTCTCTGTGTGTGTGTGTGCCATCCCTTTCGCGCACTCTCCCAGGCTGTACTTGTGTGTGTGTGGGGGGCCTCCTTGTTGTTGTTTTTACGCTTCGGCATTGGAGCTCACCCTGAGTTACTGTAACTGTAACTGTGACTGTTGTGGCGTACTTGCCACGTCTATGCTCTTTCGCCCCTGTGTGTGTGTGGGTGCGCAATTGTGTGGGTGAGCTGCTCCTCTGCCAAATGGATTTGCATAAGTTGTGTGTGTGTGTGTGTGTCTGCGTCGGCGTTCGGTATCATAATGACCTTTTTACGGCATACCATTACAACAAAGCCCCATTCACACAAACACACGCAGACGCACTCACACGCACTCGCCCTCGCGTGTGTGTGTGTGTGTGGGGTCTCCAATTTTAGCAGTGACCAAAACTCTGTGTCAGCTTCAGTGGAGAAATAAAAATAAAAATACGCTTTCAGCTCGATTCCTTTCTTTCTTTCTTTTTTAATCCTTGCTCACTCACCTTCTCTAGCACCAACAACAAATCCGATGGCTTCATTTCGCTTATCTGCTTCCTTTTCGGCTCGCTCTTTCTCCCTCTTTCTCCCTCTTCTCTGTCTCTGTCGCTCCGACTCTGCCTTCAACAGTTATTAAAGCGAAGGATGGTGCGAAAAGAGCAGGAGATGTTGTTGTTGCTGCTGTTGCACTTGACTGCGCTGACTTCGCGAATTGGGTACCGTTAGCTGCTGCTGCTGCTGGTGCTGCTGCTGGTGCTTCTTATGCTCCTTATGCCTTAGCTCTCTTGCTTTCACTCGCTCTCTTTATCTGTGTGAGCGGCGCTTTGTTGTTGCTGCTGCTGCTGCTGCTGATGATGATGGTACCGTTACCGTTGCTGTTGTTGCTTTAGCTGCTTCTTTTTTGTGCCTCACATTGATTTTTGTGTGCAACGTCATTCTATATTCAACAGATTACGGTTGTTGAAGGATCCGCACCCGTTGCTGTTCGCATTCAATTTTCACTTTCGGTTTCGTTTTCGGTTTCGGTTTCGGTTTTTCGCCAGCACTGTCACTGTCACTGTCACTTTCTCTACCTCTACCGCTCCCTCTTCTCCTTCCGCCCCCTGTTGTTGCGCGCCTTCGCCTTCACGTGGCCCCAACACACACACACACACGCACACAAACGAACACACGAATGGAAATGCAGGACGTTCGCTAATGTGTGCGCTTGTGTCTTACAAGTATTTCCTTCACAGTTGCACACACAAACAAAAAGTCAAATTGCACCGTTATCTCTGCGAGTCGAAGTTAATTTTGGAGTGCTCTCCACTATTTTTCAGTCACTATTTTAACCACGTTTCTTTTTGGCAGGCGGTCGCGCTTCTCGCCTCTGTATTCGGTGAATGAATGCCTGCTATTTTTCCGTGTGTATCACTTTTTGGTGGAGCGAAGCGATGTGAAGCGAAAAAGTGTGCTGCTGCTGCTGCTGCTGCTGTTGGTGGTGCTGCTGCCTCTGCTGCTTCTTCTTGCTGCCTCGCTTTTGGCTTTCCTTCTTGGCATTCCTTTCAGCAGGAGAGCTTTTCGCCTTCCAGCATTTTACATGCGTGCGATTGAGCGAAGCGGCGAAGTTGCCATGCCGCGTCGCAGCTATCTGGCAACGCCGCTGCTCGCGGACAGGAAGTTTCCTGTATCTATAACAGAGTTTCGCCTGACTTTGCCCCAAAGCTACAAGTTTCCCAACTTTCGATTTCGCTCTGGCTCTCGCTCTCACTCTGTCGCACGCACACCGGCGCATACCCTTCGCCTGCGCTCTCCCTCTCTTCCGCTCTTCCGCTCTCCGCTGCCCTCACTCTGCCCGCACGAAAGTAGGCAATGGAAAGTGCAAGCAGCGAGAGCGCAAACGCACCCCAACCCACCACACCCCCCTTCCCCATTATCCCACGGCCGCGTAGGCGTTTGTACTTTCGCTTTTTTTCGGCTACTTCTATGTGTGTATGTGTGCGTACATGCGTGTGTGTGTGTGTGCGAGTGTCTCTCAAGGATATGTAAATACACACGCTCCCCAGAGGCGCCGCTGTTATCCGAATTGTGTAACGGTACAAGCAGCTTATGTGTGCGCACCTGTTAGCTGTTACCTGTCTGCCCCTCCCCCCTCTGCTGCCCCCGAGCCTGGCAACCGTTATCGCATTTGAAGCTGCTCAAAGCTCAGCCATCAAACGGGATAATCGCCAGCGCGTGTGTTCGCCGCCACTCGTCGCTAGATGGCGCGCGAAAATCCTGGATTTTCACGAGTATCGCCCAGAGTCGCCTGGGATTTGGATCTTGCTTTAGAATGGCCATGACAGGCAAGTCCCACTGAGACCTGGTTGATGGAAGTCAACCCTACGTATGAGTGATACGCCTGGAGACCAAATACATTATTTAACGTCCACAAATGATGTAAAATTATGTTAAATTTAATATTGAGTGAAGGGATATACTATACATACATACAGACCATGGGACTGGACCATTCTACAATTATATTTCTGTTCAGCCATCTTCTCAAAGGAATTATTATACATATTACTCGCATTTATGTCCATATATTTTCACCAATATTTTCAATAAAAGCTTAAGTACATACTTAGCAGTCCAATTCATGACTTTACACTTGTCCATTGCATATTCCTTAACTATTACCTATTCTATGTACATCTCCTCTTAACCATAATAACGTTTGGAGCATTGTAGGCAAAAGTACAGCCATTTCCAAAGGAGTGCATACTCAGCTTTCCTCACATTCTTCTAACTTTACTTTTTAAGAATAAGTCTTTAAACAAACTCGCATGGCTTATGTTATCACAGCTCCTGAGATTTCTTTTCGCTATTTAAAATAGATACAACGTAACCTTCTCACAGTCAATCCTGGGGTTATATCGAACAAATTAATGGAGCCTTAGAAAAAACTAAACCAAGCTGGGCAAATAATCATATGTCAGCTCTAGGAAAACCCTACCTAAAATTTAGATAGGTAAAGGGATATTTCCTTCCTATATTTCCCATTAAATACATCAAAATAATAGAGCATCTAAGGCACACATTGAAACGATGAACTGCTCCAGTTCTCTGTGAAAAATTCCGAGTTCAATAAACCCTCCCACGTTCCCCCAAATGCGATGTAACGCCCGTATTGCCATATACTATTTCTCTCATCGAAAAAGTTTCTTTCGCTCCTCTATGGCCCCCGAAACGGCATCGGTTTGGATCGTATCCGCGCTGGTAGCCTGTGTCTGGTCCCTAGCCTACGGTTGTTAATACGCCGCTTTAAAAATAGCAACTATAAATCTTATGTACTCTCGTTGCCGCTGTCATTGGCATACAACGTTCGTTGAACGTTCCCCCGCCGATCTTGAGAAGAGCACACAGATCTGGTTGCCACTGGTGGTGCTGGTGCTGATGGGGCTCTTGTTGTGTGCATCCAATCCCATGTAAATCCGCCACATGCACTCACTCATCTGTCCATCTGTCGGCCGAAGAGTGCACTTGAAAAAATCGATAGGATGCTGAATAGAAAAGGATATGAGAATTGGTCCTTGAAACATTTTTAATATCAAGATACATTTCAATAAACTTTATTTATAATCATTTTGTATGTGTACTATATGCGGCTTGACACCTACATACCACTGAAGTTCCTTATAATTCCCAAGTACTTATTTCTGGTTCTAGTAGTTTTTGGTTTTAGTTTTAATCTGGTTCTAGTATTACAGAATTATAAATTCCTCTTTAAAGTAATAGTTATTTCAATGCCACTTGACACCTACATATCACTGAAGTTCCTTATAATTCCCAAGTACTTATTTCTGGTTCTAGTAGTTTTTGGTTTTAGTTTTAATCTGGTTCAGGTATTACTGAATTATAAATTCCTCATTCAAGTTATATTTTTTTCCATACCACTACCTCATATTCAACTAAAGTTCAATATGTTCTTGCTTGAAATGATAATTATACAAAAACACCTACAAAATCTTCAACTGAAGCTCTTTAAAATTCCCAAGTACTTATTTCGCAAATGCATCCAACCGAATACTTTGTATATTTTCGCTAACAATTATCAATGACAGTTTGAAACAATATACATTTTGTTTGCAAGTGTACACACATGTCTGTGATGATGCCGGGCTGAAACTATCGAAACTAATGTTACTCGAGTTGCCAATGGGGGAGGAAAGATCCTACAGTCCACGTTAAAGATCATCGGACCCAGAAAGAGAAACAGATTCGGATTCAGATTCGGTAAAAGATTCTGAAACAGATTCAGATACAGCTACAGATACAGGCGTACAGGCATACCGACGTACAGAAGATGCATATACAGACGTACGCAGTATAGCTACAGCTACGGCCACGATCGTGACGCCGTGGCGGAGGCGAGGAAATCTCAAGGAGGGGATGGGAATGGGAATGGGAAATGGTAGGGGGGATGCGAATGGGGAATGGGAATGGGGACGGCAAGCAACTACAGAAACGGAGCGTAAGCAATGTTAACGAGTAAAAATCAAGAAAATTTTAGTTCTAAAAATAACCATTGTACTCATTTTCGTTTCAAAACGGAAAGCGGCCGCCAACAACAGCGGCGGAATATAACGAGAAACGACCGAAAACCAATAGCTATAAAGCGCAAAGATACTGAGATACTTGCACTCTGCGCAACGGCCCCAGATACAGATACAGCACACAGATACACCGATACACAGATACAGAGATCCGCATGTATCCACCAGACGGCCACGGATTCTTGGCAACGCCATCGGCGTGAAATACTGATTTTACATATACTACATTTTACATTTCGTACTTGGCATTAAATTTGTAACTATTTAGAAAATGCTCAACTAGGAAGCGAGTGTACCTTCAAAGCACCTTCGCTATATTACTATATCACTAGCAATATGTATAGCCTGTATTCATAAGACCTCATATGGTCATATTTTAAATACATTTTCGACGATGGCAAAGCTTTGGTACCTATTTCTTACTTGAGGCTGTACTTTTGTACACATTTAACTTTTTTTAAACTTAAAAATTTAGTACCAAAAGTAGAAACATGGTTTTAAAATTAATTATTAAAATTGTAATCTATTACTTATTATAAAATAAGCATTTTTTGGATAGATCAAGCTGCAGCCAAACGGTTTGAACTACAATTCTAAGAAAAATATCGATCTGAGCTCAAATTCTTCCAAGATTCCACCTTAAAATATGTGAAAATGCAAATTGTTTGTTCTTAAATTGTTTGTTTCTTGTTTTCTTTGTTGTAAAGTTAAATAACTTTATGCAGAAACAATCTTATAAATAATGTATAAATAAATTATAAATAATATAAATAATGGCATATACAAGTTGAAGATGTTGATGACAAAACATAATTAGTAATTAGCTTTCTTGCTAGCGCCATGAATCGCTAATCCTGATAGGTCGCGTCTAGAACAATGACTAAATTCCCGATTAATAATCAATAAAGGCACGTTCTGATCTCGGCAACTGAATAATCTTAGCTTCTGCTGGTAGCTAGTAGCTAGTAGCATTTGTCAATTTAGATGCCGGCTTTGATAACAGCCTGAAACTGCTTGAAAGCTGTCTTCAGTCAGACTTAATTACCTCTAAGTATGTTTCATATATTGTACTGTTTCTACTCTAACTTAATCAAGGTATTTTATAATAATTCGACACTTATTTGGGTCGCTGGCATTTCCTAATCACAGTTGCTTCTTCCTGGTTCCGAGATGGCAGATGGGCGATGGGCGATGGAGCCCCAAGTCGGGTCTACGGACCAACTACCAAACTGCAGTGATAACTCATTGGAGGCGAGATAACCCCGACGCCGTCGCCGCCACCGCCGCCGTCTAACACTGTTTGGAGCGTATAGAGATTATCGTAACTACGCGACTCGATGATGCCCATTCCCCGTGCTCTCCGCCGGGAGATCTCTGTGCCGAATTCGGATCTGAGTCCGAATCGAGCACTTACACAGGGCGCTCCGGAGTGGGCAAGATCTATGGGGCTATGTAGCCTATGGAGAAGTACAAAGAAGACATTAAGAAGAACAGCGTTCGGCGAGAGAGATCGTAAAGCGAACCACATAGTACGGATGCAGATACAGCTACAGCCACAGCCACGGATACATACACTTATTTTGGATTACAAATAGAATACGATCGTCGTGTGTGCTCGGGTGTGTGAGTGGTATATGTACTAAAAATTAAAAATAACGGTGGGGCCGTGAGTAAAAGTTGTATGGCCCCAGCAACGCCACCAATCCCGATCCCCGATCCCTATCACTATCCCGATCGAACGATTTTTTGGGAACAACCAAGGCACTTTCCATGCGATCGTTGATCACTGATCGCTGATCGCTGGTCGATCGAGTCAGGCTGATCAATGATCAAAGCCCGAGCCCGAGCTAGAGTCAGAGCCAGAGCCCCAGACAGAGTCATCGCGAGCGAGGAGGGCCGCTTGTAATTTGATTTCGCCTAGAAACCCACACTCATCGGTGGATGGCATTGCATATATCTGCATCTGCTTAGAGGCACTCGGTGCATACTCAAACATGTCGAGATACTTGGGGTATTAGGTGGGGGCTTTGCGCAAGACAAGTCCCCCGATGCATCGAGGATGAGTGATCTGCACTTGGCAGCAACATCTGTTGTCTGTCTAAATTAGGTTGTCCTACTAGGATATCACACTTATGTCTACTGATTGGGCAAAATTAATAACAATAAATATAATAAAATAATACAAAAATCCGTTCTTATGGCAGTTGTGGGTTGTAGTCAATCGATGTTGGTAAAGCTCAAAGGATATCACGGTTCCTAATTAACAAAAACATTTAAAAATCGCTTAAAAAGTGGTCAGAATGGTAAAAAATCCTTTAACATCCGCCCATCATACTTGACTATTACGTTGCCTCAATTATAAGGCAACATCCTTCAAAATATAATCCACTATTTCACACTAGATTATTCCTAAAAGTTTGGAGACCAGGACTTCAAAGGATCGAGTCATTTGTGCCATGGTTGGGCACCGAACTTCAAGATCCATAGCCCGACAACAAAAAACAACCTTAAATTCATAAAACTGAATCCATAGAGCATTGTGCCTGGCCCCGGAGATGTGTAGATTCTGCTTTTGTACTTCTGAGCGCGGCGAGAAAAGTTACTCCCAAGGAAAGTCTTCAGAGGTTTGCAACTCTCCAACTCTCCAAAGAGCTGAAAAAGCCAGCAACCATCCAGGATGTATGTACGCTTTAGATGTAAATCATGTTATAAAGATCCGTTAAGGTCTTAATAATCTAATCTAATCTCTAATCCTGCTCTAAATTTGCATCTAATCTATAAAGCAGATAAACTCAAGTGCAGTTTTTCATATCCAAACACTGCACCACATAATGTGCCCAGTTGCCACTTGAAGAGCGGCTTCTAAGTCCTGACAGATGTTCGGCTCAGTTCGGTGCTTGCCTGGTGAGCTAAGGTCCTGGTGAGCTAAGGTCCTGGTGCAGGATGCAGCTACGCCGCCGCAGCGGAGATCATCAACCCAAGCGCTGAGCGTCGAAAGTCGAAAGCCGACGCAAAAGGCAACCGGAGCCAGCCACTTGGGGTGCCAACGGCATACGGCATACTTGCATCTATTTTTAGGCTACGATTTTTCCTTTCCACTTGGCCCTTCGTAGAGCAGCCTCCCATCGGCTGCGATCCTCCCTCCGTCTCTGCCGCACGCACGCTCTGCCGGCGAGAGGTCGAGAGAGCGAGTGGGAGGGCATAAGTGTGTGTGTGCGTGGTTCCTGAAGTCGGATTCGGAATCGGAGTAACTGCTTCCCTCGTCGGATTCGGTTTTTGGTTGGTTTGTTGAGAATCTTGCCGCTGTTCCGTCGCTGCTGCTGCTGCTGCTGTGCCGCCATAGACGTAGTCCGTAGCCGCGTTCTCTGCCCGATTCTATAAGTAGACATACATATGTATTTATGTATATTTATATACACGCACACACGTGCGCCCAGCTGTGTATGCGCCACACATGTGCACCGGCGGCGAGAGAAGACATCGCCAGCACCAGCACCAGCGCCAGCGCCATCGTCTCTCCGCCGCAATCTACCAAGTTAGAGCAGCGCCGTTCGCCGTTCGCCGTTCTCCGTTCCGAGTTCCCACTGCGAGGAGGAGCAGAAGCAGAGCAATCGTCCGCCTAACGATCGTAGCAGTAGCGCCTGTGTGAGTGCCTGCCGCTGTGTGCGTGTGTGTGTGTGTGTGTGCCGACTGCCGTTAGTATCGGCCATGATACAATTATACAAGGTAGTCTCGTCGGCAAAAGCTGTCCGTTAACAATGCTTACAATGAGTGCGACTGAAAAGACTCAGCGTGCTAAGTGTGAGTGAAACAACAATAGAGCGTGTTGATTAACCCTTAGATGGATCATGGGGTTTAATGTTACAAGTTATTTAAAAAAGAGTTGTTTTTTTTTATAATTTAATTTTTAATAATTTTGAATTAGAAATTAATCGTTGTTTTTGTTTTGAAGACTTGGCCTTTTTTGGGGGCTGACTTCCACTGCGAAGCATTAAAATGCGTATCGCAAAGTTTAGAGTTCTCTCCAAGGCTGCAGCGTAAAATTTCCTCCCACAATGCTCTTCTTACTGCGCATTTCGGTGCATTTATAAATTTCACGCCTTCCACGTGCTTGCGGCAAAAACTACAATATGTCATTTTTGTTGTGCACAAGGGTTAAACTTCGCGAAAAAATTTGTCCGCACACAACCTTTCACATCAACAAGCCAGCAAGCACTGAACGTTAACGGACTGAAAACCGAACGAGACGGCAGCCGACGAGACTACCTTGTATAATTGTACAATGGTATCGGCAACGGGATCGCCACGAAAAGTTCAGTTTCAGTTTCGTTGTTGTTTCGTTTGGTTTGGTTAGTTTTAGTTGGTTAGTTGGGGTCTCAGGACGGCGGACGACGGAGACGCGTGAAACGGTAAACGTTGTCCGGTGAGAGTGCGCGCCTTTTTTTCTCTCAGTGCGCGAGAATCAAACGAAAAGAAAGAGAAAGAGAGAGAGCGTGAGTCGCGTGACAGAAAACGCGTGAGTGGCGTTCCAAGGAAGATCCGGCGGAGGCAGGGACTCGCAATAACAAAAGCTTCTGGTTTCGGCGAAAGTAACTGTAAACTACAAACTGTAAATGCACGGACAGAACACGGTACGAAACGGACACTTGTGTGTGTAAATCGCGGACACATGTGCATTTCATGTCGTGATTTGTTTTATTTCTATTTTTTTTTTTCGTTTTCTTGTTCCTTTTTTTTCCGTCGACTGTGTGTTATTTTGTTTTTATTTTTTTGATTTTAGTGTGTTTTTGTCGACGTCGCCGTAGCCGTAGCCGTAGCCGATGAGCCGCCGTCGGAGGCTAAAAGGTTAACTTCTAAATATTAATAGTCGTTGTCGGTTGGTTGTCAACAACAGAATGCGAGTAACGCCAGCCCCAACAACAATAACAATAGCAACAAAGAAAGAGTACAAAAATCGCGTTCATTCGTGTATTCAGATTTCGTTGTTGCTTTTTGTTTTTGTGCCTTACTAAATCGTCGTTGTTTCCCTTTTTTTTTTTGTGTGTGCTTCGATTTTCTTTTCATTTTCCATAGAAAATAATAACAATTGAAGAGATAAACTTAAGTTGGCAGCTCTTGACAGAGCACGCTCACGCACACATGTACAGTTGGTGTTACTCGAGCATCGTGTACCGTTAGCCGGTGTAAAAGTGTTACGTTACGTTAACACTGGACATTTTTGAAATGCAACAGCCAGACTGCCGCATATGCATTAGTGAGAACACCAGGGAACCGCGGAGAACCGACATCAGCATTGGCAAGAGACGACGCTGCCTTTAGGAAGAATCCACTGCGGAGAGCACGTACAGAAGAAGAAGAAGTGAGATCTCAGCGTAACGCCTTCTCAGCAGAAACGGAGCAGCGGAGGAGGAGAGAGCGCGGAGGAGCGCAGGAGAACGAGGCACCAAGAAGCCGCTGACTACGACAGAATTCCCAAATGGTAAGCTATTGGGGAGCGCAGAAGCGAAGAGCGGGCGGCGATCAGCTTCAGCTTCCAGGGAGATGGCGCGATAGGGCCGGGAGAAGCTAGAGATACAGAGATTCAGAGACAGAGAGAGTGATCGCCCGCGACTCGGAAGTCGGATCGGATCGGATCGGAATGTTAATGTTAGAAGACATTGCACGGATGATCTGCAGCAAGTGCAGTAATGATGCGACAGTTCGCGATCACAACGCTCGCCTGTTAGTCATCGCGCCAATCTTTCGCAGAAATGAATGAGTTTGCTGGCCGAAATAATAATAGAACAGGCCATTCATGAAAGTGGCTATTATATGCATAAATAGCTATTTCCACAGCTTGGAGAAGAGAGAGATTTACCAATATAGGTTAAAAAGTTGGGATTCCAAACTAATCTGAAACTAAAAGGACACAAAAGAAACGATCTTTCCCGATCATTAGGAAAGTGTCATATCGATAAATCGATAGATCTGAAGCGGAAACTTCTAATCGAACTTATAATAACTTGTTAAGGCTATAATATACTGATTTGTATATAACCTAGAAACCTAGTACAGTTTTCGTTTGCAGTGGTGCATAAACAATTAAACTAATTTAAAAATTCTCAAGGACTTGCAAAGAGTATAACTAGAAAGTCACCTAAATTGAAAACTAAGGCGATTCAAGCTTCTAATTTGAGTACACATATGGACAAAACAATAGGAGTGGCTTTTATTTCTTGATTATCTTATTATTAATTGACATGGCCACTCAATAAATTTCTTATTTTGCTCTCGTAACCAATCCTTTGTTAATTCTTCGGCTCATTTTCTTGACGAAACTTCTATTAATCTTTAATAGATTTTTGAAACCAATTAATCGATTAATCGAACCAACACCATTCCATTAAAATCAGCCCCATACCATTGGGCTACCACCCCCATGTCTGACAGTATTACATGTGTACCTGGGATTAAAATTCTTTGTCTTTCGGACAACGAACATTCTTATTAGTAGAAACATTCCTACCGAATGGCCCGTGATTGAAACAATACTTCCAATATTCATTGAAAACCGTCCTGTAAGACTTAAACCAACTAAACCTCGAGTTTAAACTTTGTTTCCCGGTCAAAGTTATCAGATCTTAACAAGGCAATGAACTTATAAGTTTTCTGAAAAACAATTTCATATTGTTATGTCCATATGTGTATATACATATGTATGCACATTCGGACTCGCAAATTAGACTTCAACAATGTACCTCCATTACCATATAAAAACAGTGCTTACAGAATTTAAATTAGGAAATAATATATAAGTATTTACCCTGTGGAAGCTATTGCTTTATTGCTTTAGATATATGTATTTATGTTGGTACTTCGATGATCGATGCTAAGCAGGATTGCTTACTTTATTTGTCCATGAAACTGAAAATAAATGAAGTAAATTAAGGTATTTAAGGTCCAGTGATATAATCATACTTGTGGCTTATGCACTACAAATTATTTAAAGTAAAATTGAATCATTTACCCGAAGTCATGCAGCGCGGGTTCTCGAGAGATGTGTCTTTGTAATATAAAAGGTTTCTCCGAAAAGAGCGCAAAGGACCTCTTTAGGTTAAGTATTGACCCTAACAATATATACCACACCAGTAGGTATTTACCTACTACATTAAGTTTAATTAAAGTTATTGCAAAGAGTTTACCTAAAAATTCCCAAGTACGAATTCAGTCTGCAGCTTGTCTTCGGACAAGTCTCAGTCTCTATTTATGAGGATTTCGGGTTAGCAAGTAAAGGCATCTCTAACCCCAAACAGTACATATAATCCTGATCAGCATCACCAGACGAGTCGGTTTAGTCATGTCCGTCAGAATTGCTCAATATGTTTCTTAGCAACCCTTGACAAGAAATATTTTTCAAATCATTTTGCGCCATGAGAGACTTAAGTTGTTATACCAGGTGTCCTCTCTGTTCGCAGGAGACGAAGAATCAGCCGCCGGTGACGAGTAGTTACCACCACCAGCGGGCGCCGCGCACCCCGGAGTCGTACTTCAACGTGCCGGAGTCGGTGGCCCTGCTGAATATCGTCAAGTCGGAGCGCATCCAGAGCGCCTTCCAGTCGAATCGCAAGAACCACGCCAGCGTGTGGGAGATGGTCGCCGAGGTGCTCAACCGCTTCAGCGCCCGCAAGCGGACGGCCAAGCAGTGCTGCAATCGGTACGAGAACCTGAAAAAGATCTACACGCAGCTGAAGAAGAATCCGGAGCGCCATGTGCGCCGCAACTGGCCGTACATGTTTCTCTTCAAGGAGATCGAGGAGCAGCGCGGCGAGTGCTGGGGCTCCAACGGCAAGCGCATAGCGCTCATCTCCAAGAACCACAACGAGCTCTCCTACTACCAGCGCCGGCGGCAGGCGGCCGAGCTCGGCGTCCTGCTCAACAAGGACAACCTGACGCCGCACCAGCACAGCCTGCTGCAGAGCCTCAGCCAGAGTCACACGCACTCGC
Organism: Drosophila tani; assembly: GCA_008042535.1. Lineage (NCBI taxonomy): Eukaryota > Metazoa > Arthropoda > Insecta > Diptera > Drosophilidae > Drosophila > Drosophila tani. Next base: position 30,915 of record VNJO01000481.1, read on the forward strand.
ACCCCCACTCGCATGCCCACTCCACGGACTCCTCGCAGAGCGGGAGCAAGGTGGAGCGCTTCCTGCCCAACCACTTTGTGGAGGCGCAGCTGAACGATGTGCCCTGTCCCAGCGGCAGTGCGGGAAATGGTGGCGTCGGTGTCGGCTTGCCCGGAGGTGTCTACGACGAGAATCCCCTCCAGCTACAGGTAGCTGCCGCGGCTGCAGCAGCCGCCGTTGCCGTGGCCGCCCAGAAGCGGCATGAGCAGCTACAAATGGGCCAGAATGCTGGCGCTGGCGGTCAGCTGGCGACCGAGGAGGACGACGAGGACGAGCCCCAGAGGGCTGCATTTAAGGATCACCTTCACGGCCACAATCACAGTCACGGGCTGGGTCATGGTCACGCCCACGGTCTGGGCCATGGTCCGCTGGATGATTCCAGCGAGGCGCCTGACTTTGAGAAGCACTGCAATGGAGCCCTGAACTTGCATCACCAAAACAGCGGCCAGCACGACAACAACATATCCATGAAGTGAGTACAAATCGGATGCTAGGGAAGATCGGGGGGGATAACAATAGGAGACATATAGCATAGACCTGATTACTATTTAGGAGCAAAGCTTTTGATGGAAATAGTTTCAGAATTTATATTTCCAATCAATTTCTTGATGGTCTTCACTATAAATATGAAGGCCCAAAAAATATATTTTGTAGAATTAGGCAAAGCTAGCCAGAAGGGTTCCCGTTTCATATCTTACCTACAATGTACAAGCAAAGCAGCAACACCAGCTTATAAGTTCCGTTCAGTAGAGAACGAGAGAGTTTTTTTTTTTGTAGCGACATCTTCGTATGTATTTATTTTCTTTTACAATTTAGCGGAATCACCAGTTATGCTCCGGGAGAGGTGGCTCTTCTGGGGCCAATCTGGCAACGCCGCATGCAAAAATCGCAACGCTGCGTATGCGTGATCAAAAGTAATAAAGCATATTTCTTTATAGTCAGTGCTGCATTCCACAATTCGTGCTGCATTCGTAGCGCTATATTCAAGGTTGTAGTAATGATAATAACACCTAATGGCGGCATCTTAACATTAAAACGTATACGTAGTGTTGCGGAATTGCCAACACATCCTCCTATCAGAATTTCATAAGATGCAGGCCACTCTAGAGTAGGGTTCCCCTTGTGAGCCTTCAACAGCCCGAGAAGCATGGTAATCCTACAGATTGACAGATTTGACAGCCAACCAGTGGTCTGTACTGCCATTAATTGTGATACACACAATTTGAGAAAACAGTGAATAAAATTTTAGAATTAACTATCTGAGAGTCACGATTATGGCGCGAACTCGTCTAAGATCCGGGCAAGTGGCCGAACGCTGCCGAAACTAACCGCACACACTTACATCCCTGTCCTCCACAGATCTGAGCCACTCTCCGAGGGCGAGTTCAACCCGGACGACATCCAGTTGATGCCAACGAACTACAATGGGTGAGTGTCCAGTGCCCGTGGCCCCTGGAAATGTCCCCCTCTGACATCCTTGTTCCTTGCAGCGCCCAAAACTTCTACTCACCGGGCCTGGACCCGAACATCCTGCACCCGGACGTTATCGTTGACACCGATCACCTGTCCGACTGCACCTCGTCCACGTTGCTGAAGAAGAAGCGCAAGCTGTCCACCTCGACCGGCGGCGACAGCACCAACTACGAGCTGATCGAGTATCTCAAGCGGCGGGAGAAAAGAGACGAGGAGCTGCTCAAGCGGATGGATGCGCGCGAGGACCGACTGATGGGCCTGCTGGAGCGCACAGTGGTGGCCATTGAGGCGCTGGCCGTAACGCGTCTGCTCCCGGCTGCCGCTCCCGCTGCTGCTGCTCCACTGCCCGCAGCAGTGCCAGTCCAGGAGAAGGCGGCACCGGCACCAATGAAGATGAAGCTGCCGGTGGTAACGGCGCCGGTAATCGTCCCGCCAGCAGATCCCAAAATGCAGCTGAACATGGCGCGCTTGGCCAACCCATCACCCGCGACCGCAACAAGTAGAGCCATGCAGCTGGAGTGTAGCAGGGAGCGAGATTCAACGAGCATCGCGCTGGCCGAGGATGCCGCCAACGATGGCGACTGGACGATCATGAGCAAGGCTGAGGCCGAAGCTGCGGAAGCTGCCGAGAATGCCAGACTCGAGGCAGCCATCAGGCAGCCGTAGAATACGCAACAACAACGCCCCCGCCGCCTATATATTTATGCCTTATGCCTAGACGCTCGCCCCTAGACCTACGCAAACCTTCCACCTATACTCCCTACCTATTCCCTCCCCCTTCCGCGAGGAGGAGGACAACACACAGTGCCAAAGACGAGCCACGTCTCGAATTTTAATTGAGATTGCCACGTTTACTTAGAGATGGATGAGCCGAGCCGAGCCGAGACGAGCCGAGCCAGCGGACGAGAGAAACTTAATACGGAATGTTGCCCCGGAGTCGCAATGTTTGTGCCACCAATAATTATATACTCTTTGTTTTAAATTAGCCTAAGGTTCAGTGCATGGACGTGGGAAGGAATCTCAGCCTCAGCCTCGGCCTCGGCCTCAACCCCCCGCTACGATAATCTAGTTGGAGCTGCAATGGGGCTCAAATGCATTTTGTGCAGGAACATAAACACATAATCATGTCTTTTTTTTGTAATCTAGATAAATACGCTGTACGATTTTAAAAAACAACTTGTTTTCATTTAATTTACAATATGCTTTATGCTTAACGGCTACGCTTAGAACTACCCAGAAAAAAAAGAAAGAGGATTTCCCGCTCCACCGCAGCAGGTCACACTAAAAAGGCTCAAGATGCCTCGAGACATTTGGCGTTGCCATACTTTTCGAGGAAAGCTTGGATCACTTTTTCGCCGGCCTCTTGTTTCGTTTCTGCTTGATGTCCTTGCTGGGCTGGTTCTTCCTGGTCTTGGCTATCTTGTTGCTGATCAGCAGCTTGAGCCGGTTCCGCACCTGGTCGTAGTCGGCCTGATCCACTTCCTTCTTGGCGGACTTGAAGAACTTGGCGGCCTCTGCGGGGGTAAAGAAGGATGCAATTGATTTACAAGTCAGAAAGGCAGAAATTGAAATGGAAGAGCTTACCCTTTAGCCGAGGATCGTTTCTGGGAATGAAGAAGGACTCCATTTTGATCTTGGGCTTCTTCTGCTTGGACTTTTGCTTAGCGGGTGCCTGGTTTTCATTGCCGACCTCCTGCGGCTGCGCCTGCGACTGCTCCTTTCCGGGCGCGTCTTCTGCCCCTTCGCCTTCGCTGTCGGATGAGTCGTAGCTAAAGGGATTGAGCGTGGCCAGGCCGAGGAGTTTGCTGGCCGAAGAGGGCTTGCCCACGAGGATCTTCTCGTGGCCCAGCTTCTCCAGCTGGTCCTGGCGCTTGGCTACCTCCTCGTCGGGGGCGCTGCCGAACATGTCCAGCAGGCTAAAGCCCTCGCCGCGCATGTTGAGCGACTGTTTCAGCGTGTCGGTGACCATGTAGAAGGAGGCCTTCGAGACAGGAGCCGAGGCGGTGGCATCAGCATCGACGGCCTCCTCCTCATCCTTGGGCGCCTTGCCCTTGGCAGGCGCCTTCTCCTGCGGCGTCTGCTTCTGGCGCACCAACTTCTGATGGTCCTCCTTGGCCGGGTCGAAGCGCAGCATCTTTTTGCTTTTGGCCGGCTTGCCATCAGGGTCACTGGCGCCGGTCAGCTTGTGGCCCACCACCTGCTCTAGGATGCCCATCTGCCATTGGCGCTCGCTCTCCACCGGCTCCTGCTGTTGTCCCTCCTCCGCGTCATCCCCCTCCTCATCGTCGTCGTCCACAAAGGTGGACGTGATGCGGAATCGGGGATCCAAGCTTTGCTTGCTCTGCAGCTCCACCAGGCGCTCGCCCTTCTTGCCCTTGTGCTGTGGCAGTAGGACCTGCTCCCCGTCCTCCCCACCCTCTTCGTCGTCGTCGTCGTCGTCCTCGAAGAGATCCCTTTTGGTTTGCTTGGCGGGCGTGGTGGGCTCCGCTTCGTCGTCGCTAAACTTAATCCGCTTCGACTGCCCGCCGAGGGACAGTGCCAGCTGGATGGCCGACTTCTTCTGCTGGTGCTCCTGCCGCATCTTGTTCAGCGACTCCTTGCGCTTCTGCTCCGCCTTGCTGACCTTGGTGTCCGGCTGCTGCTTGGCCGGCTTCCGGTGCTGCTCGATGACGTGCAGCGGCTTCACATCGTGCTCCTGCTGGATGACAATCTGTATCGGGATGTGGATGTGGGGGGAAAGCGAATTAACTTAGAGAGCGATGAAGGGAGTGCAGGGATGCCTACCCTGCCGTTGTGCATGGAGTGGGCGGCGCGCTTCTTGGTGATGAGCAGCTCCGGTGCGATCTCGTCGTCGCCGATCTCCTCGTCCTCGCCAAACACCCGCCTTTTGTTCTGATTGCTCTGCGACAGCAGCTGGGAGCTCTGTGCCGGCTGCTCCGAGCCCTCCGCTGACTCGCCCTGCTCGCGGCGCTGATTCTCCTCGCGCTCCCGCTTCAACCGGTCCAAGAAGGACTCCTTGGCCAGCGACACCCGCAGCTTGGCGCCGTGCAGCTTCTGCCAGTTGAGCTCGTTGACGCCTGCAAAGTCCAACCAGAGATTGTTAGCAGCCACTCGAACCCAGTTCGGCGGACGACTTACAGTAGTCGGCGTCGTCCGTCTCCAGGGTAACGAAGGCTATCACCTTGGTCGCTCCATCCTGCTCCTTCCGCTTCAGGTCCACGTGCTCCACATGGCCGTAGTCCTGGAACAGACCCTTGAGGTCTGCCTCCGTGGTCCGGCTTGGCAGATCTGCCAAGAAGAACCGAGTGCCGCCCATCGCTCCTGCAGTATGCCTTTATTTACGGATCGAAAACCCTGGGGAGATCCACGGCACGTGTAGTAGCTCCCGGACAACAACAGTGTGTAGGCAGTGTTGCCAATTTAGCTATTTTTCAACATTCAAATCGCCGGCAAAAGTGCAGTGTGCCCGCTAGATTCGTACAAGATTTTCTGCCCCACTTCAAAAGGTCACACCAAAAGACTCAAGAACCCTTCGAGGAAAAGTCTGCATCGACAGCTGGTCACACTCGCAGCAGACGTCACATACTCCTATTATTTTGTTTTGTTTTCTGTGCTGCGCGAAAAAGTTGTTGCATTGCCAGAGAGCTGAGCAGAGCGTAGCGTAGCGTGGACAGATCAGATCCGCAAGCGACGGCAGCATGGCGAGCGGGACAAGCAGCAGCAGCGGTGGGGCGACAGCCAGCACAGCGCCACCGCCGGCGGAGAAGTGGGGCTTTCCCCTACAGGAGCTCTACCGCCTGGCGTTCGCCTTCTACAAGCGTGAGTGCAGTGAACTCGGGCTTCTTCTCGCAGCACCACGTAATCGCTCGCCCCCCTTTCCCCTCTCCCCTTTCCACACTAACTCCATTTCACAGAGAACTCAGGCAAGGCCATCCATCTGTCCTACGAGGACAACCTAAAGTTGATCGCGTTCAAGCAGCAGGCGGCGCTCGGTGCGTTCAACACGAACCATGCGCCAGCCCTCGGAGTTCTGGACGTGATTGGGCGCGATCGCCAGCAGCACTGGCAGCTGCTGGGCGATATAACGCGGGAGCAGGCAATGGAGGGGTTCGTCGACCTCCTGGATACCATGTGCAGCGCCTTTCGGCCCTACATTGAGGCGGTGCGGCAAGACCGCGACGAGACGCTGCGCAAGGACCTGCGCCGCATGGAGGCAGAGAAGGAGGCGCACGAGCGTCGGGAGCGAGCCCAGCAGGAGCTGCTCGAGGAGGGCTACAAGGAGGAGCTGCAGCGTCGCCAGCTGCAGGACGCGCTCAACAAGCAGACGTACCAGCAGTTCAAGGTACCTATACCCCATTGATTTTTCCCCCACTCCCAGCCTGCACCTGTTGTTGTGCTCCTCAATAATGCATGATAAATAGGCTCGGTAATTGCCTGGCCTTGGCCGAGGCCTCTGTCATTGAAAGCGGGTCACGACCCAGTTCCCAGGCCTCCCTCTGTCTGTCTGTAGGCCTTTCTAATCGTAATCCCTCACTCCCTTCGAAAGCTTTATGCAGAGAAGCAGTTCCCCGGCAATCCCGAGCAGCAGGCCGTGCTGATCCACCAGCTGCAGAGGGAGCACTATCACCAGTACATGCAGCAGCTCCATCTGCAGAACCAGAATCAGCAGCAGCACAGTCAGGAGGAGCAGGACAACGCTCCTGGCAGCAACAACAACATTCCCGATCTGTCAAACGCCATGAGTGGCCTCAAGTTGGGCGACCTGGAAACGCAGCAGCAGCAGCAGCAGCAGCAGGCAGAGGAGCAGCAGCAGGGCCTCGTGCAGGAGCCAGCGCAAGAGCAGCAGGGCGGGGACGAGTACGACGACTATGTGATGATACGACCGGCCAAGATCTGGACGCGTCCCGACATCGAACAGTTCAAGACTGAGGTTTCCGCCGGCGATGGCGACGGCGTCATCACCATTGGCCACGGCGACACTGTGACGGTGAGTGAGGCTTCCCCTTCTATATTCTCTATCCCTTCTCTATTCTCTATCCCTTCTATATTCTCTATCCCTTCTATATTCTCTATCCCTTCTATATTCTCTATCCCTTCTCTATCCTCTATTCCCCTTCTCTATTCTCTATCCCTTCTATATTCTCTATCCCTTCTATATTCTCTATTCCCCTTCTATATTCTCTATCCCTTCTATATTCCCTATCCCTTCTATATTCTCTATCCCTTCTATATTCTCTATCCCTTCTCTATCCTCTATTCCCCTTCTCTATTCTCTATCCCTTCTCTATTCCCTATCCCTTCTATATTCTCTATCCCTTCTATATTCTCTATCCCTTCTATATTCTCTATTCCCCTTCTATATTCTCTATTCCCCTTCTATATTCTCTATCCCTTCTATATTCTCTATCCCTTCTATATTCTCTATCCCTTCTATATTCTCTATCCAACACCTGCAGGTTCGCGTGCCCACCAACATGAACGGCAAGTGCATCTTCTGGGAGTTTGCCACGGATAGCTATGACATCGGTTTCGGCATTTACTTTGAGTGGGCAAAGCCGGTGACCAACGAGGTCACTGTGCACGTCAGCGATAGCGACGAGGACGAGGACTGCGTGGACGAGGACTATCTGTCCACCACCGAGGACCTGGAGTCGGGCTCGCTGTCGCACGAGCGCGGCGATGGCGGCATCGGCGGCATCGGCGGCGGCTCGATGGGCAATCCCATTGTCGCCGCCCCCAAGGCGCCCATCTCCATCATCGTTCCCATCTATCGGCGCGAATGCTACAACGAGGTGTACGTGGGCTCCCACTCGTATCCCGGCGAGGGCGTCTACCTGCTGAAGTTCGACAACAGCTACAGCATCTGGCGCTCCAAGACCCTGTATTACCGCGTCTACTACGAGCGCTAAGAGGCCAAACAAAATGTGTATTTACTATCTTAATAATCTTAGATGAATCCTATCTCCCATGTGCAAGTCCAAGGGAGTCCCGGACGTGCGAGTGCGTCGGGTATTTGGTGTTGGGTGTTCGCATCTCCGTAAGGAAAGCAGCCAAGCAACCAAGGAGACACCATCTCTTTTATTTTGCATAAAAACACCTATTTTATTTATTATTTAGTTGTAAACAGACGAAAGACGAAGAGTCCAAAATTATATTTGAATTGAAATAATAAACCAATAACAAGACGCCGGCGTAAGTGTTGTTCCTTGGAAGAGCGGCTTGTCATCCCATATATTCTGGAAAACTATAATCGGGAGGCAGGCAGTGTTTACACAACTGCTCCTCGCTCGGATGGCAGTTTGTTGAAACTTCGACAAACATATACAATTACTTGAATTACTTGGGGCCCCATAGTTGGGTTGGAGTCGTGACGGCACTATAAATATAATATGATCGATGCGGGGGTTGCATGGGGTTGTCTCCATGTTGGGAATGAGACAAATAATCGTACAAACGTGCTCAGATTCCGCTGGTAAAGCAACCACTCCAAAGTCAACTTCTGGACAAACTTCAGAACGAACAGCCACTGAGAGAGGTGGAAACTAAGAGCACAATTCCCATTGGCGCAAATTTGGCTTCGAGAATCGATTACATCTATCATACTTCGAATGCAGTAAGCATTCGAATTCATACTACAACAGGCTTTACTTTTCAATAGGCTTAGCCGCCTTTTCTGCTCGTATTATACCTTCAAAATCGCCTACTTCGAATCGAGAGAAATAATTATAAATTGATCAATTAAAAATAAGAATGTTTCGTGCTACTTGATGGAATAATTATAATGCGTCTTTGTGCATCGGCCAGCCGCAGTATATTATGTTTGCTAAAGCCTCTTTTACATTATACACTTTCAAAACTTACTAAATCGTTATAAAAACCTAAATAAATTCCTTTTCAAAACACTCCCGACACACAGATAAAAAACAACGTCGCATTACAGTCTTGTGTTCTAACAGCTTGAAAAACGATTGATTACGAATGTATCTTCGACGCTCCATCTTGTAGAATTACCACATTCGGTCGTAGCAGGGCTGCGCCAATGGGTTGGAGCATAAATTGGATTTTCTAACAAAAAAAACAAGTATGAGATACCCGGTACCCAAAGCATTGTAGATGAAATCAACATGGAAAAAAGAATATGCTGACAAATGTTGCTAGGAACATGTTGAGCAACACGCACTGGCGCTCTCATCATAGAAGAAGAAAAAGCATTAGAGCTGGCAAAAATATTTTACACTATCAATTTTTTCGATGTTTTACTAGTGAAACATCGATACTATCGATGTTCATGTATTTTACCTATTAACTTTAACCCGAAGATGTGGTCGGAGATGCTTTCTTCACTGCGTTGATATCTGCAGGATATTTAAGGTCCTTGGGGAGCAGAATTTCCCGCTGGACACATCGGCATGGTGTGTGATAAGATAATATGATAATGATACAAAGGAGATCAAGATAGAAACCAAATTAAATAAAGAACTTATAAATAAAATAAATTAACTTAAGCTGTTAACCCAAAGGCAAGAGCCAAGTCTGCTGTCGAGATCTGTAAAGAAGGCTCCTTATAAAATATAACATTAATATTCGAGCAGTCTTTCTACTATTGTACAAAGTTAATGAAGTATTCCGTAAATTTTTAATCCACGAACAAGCATGGCTGACATTGTAAGTTTTATTCGGTTTTATTCACTTTTCTCGGTAGTTGGTTTCAAAAACGACTTTCCTACGAATACATTCATCAAAGATAAACGAAAATAAACCGTCGACTAGATATAGCCCCATACTCGCATGCTAAAGGCACTTCTTGTTCTCCCTTCGATTATATATACATGCGGTAGGTTACGCGTTACAGGTGCAGCGGTACAGGTGGCAGCCACGGCGGCACCTGACAGCGTTTACTCTCCTTATAGTCCCAGGAGCAGCTGCTGGTGCACGTGCTGCAGTTGCATTGGCCACAGTCTCCGCCATCGGCTGACGTCTCCCCACATTCCGAGCATTGGCCACAGTCCTCTCCATCGGCTGGTTAATCGCAGCCCTGGGCTGCGGTGGACGCAGGGCCCTGGGCTGCGGTGGACGCACGGCCCTGGGCTGCGGTGGACGCACGGCCCTGGGCTGCGGTGGACGCACGGCCCTGGGCTGCGGTGGACGCACGGCCCTGGGCTGCGGTGGACGCAAGGGCGGCAAACCTTCGGGGAAGCCACGAAAGACGTGTCCGATAGAGTGGCGTCTCCTCAGAGTCCGAGCAGTAGCTGCTGATGCAGCGTGACGTCTCCCCACAGTCCGATGAACAGCTGCTGGTGCACGTGCTGCAGTTGCATTGGCCACAGTTTCCGCCATCGGCTGGTTAATCGCGGCCCTGGGCTGCGGTGGACGCAGGCGCCGCAAATCTTCGGCTAAGCCACGAAAGACGTGTCTGGCAGCCTGACGTCTCCCCACAGTCCGATCAACAGCTGCTGGTGCAAGTCCAGCGTGACGTCTCCCCACAGTCCGTGCAGCAGCTGCTGGTGCACGTGCTGCAGTTGCATTGGCCACAGTCCTCTCCATCGGCTGGTTAATCGCAGCCCTGGGCTGCGGTGGACGCTGGAAATCTTCGTGGAAGCCACGAAAGACGGGTCTGACAGCGTTGCGTCTCCCCACAGTCCGAGCATTGGCCACAGTCTCCTCCATCGGCTGGTTAATCTCAGCCATGGGCATACGCCGACGCAAGCGTGCAAGTGTACGTTGTATACTTGGATTGGCCACAAACTCCTCCCAGGGCTGCGGTGGACGCAGGACGGAGCTGACAGCGTTACGTCTCCCCGCAGTCCGAGCAGCAGCTGCTGGTGCAAGTGCTGCAGTTCCATTGGCCACAGTCTCTTGCATCGGCTGACGTCTCCCCACATTCCGAGCATTGGCCACAGGCTCCTCCATTGGCTGGTTAATCGCAGCCCTGGGCTGCGGTGGACGCAGGGGCGGCAAATTCTCGGGGAAGCCACGAAAGACGTAGTCCTCAGCTGCTGGTCCAAGTGCTGCTGTTGCTCTGGCCACAGGATCCCCCATCGGCTGGTTAATCGCAGCCCTGGGCTGCTCCACCCGCTGTCCCACATCGGGATCATTTCTAGTATATTGCAGCCACTCGCTGTCAAGGATCTCTTCCAGCGTGGGCCGATTCAAAGGATTTCCCTTCAGACACAAGCACACCAAATACCGGAACGCCGGGCTGGCATCCCGAAAGCGCCTGGACTGTTCAGGCGAGTGGTGGCCGAATGGCGGATGGCCCACCAGCATTGTGTATAGCGTGGCACCCAGACCATAGATATCCACCGCCGGCGAATACGTCACGAGGTTGGAGAAGGCCTGGAGTTCCGGCGGAGCATAGTCCAGAGTGTAGCGCGGCTTGTCCTTCCAGCTCTTGAACTCGCTGTTGTAGCTGTGAGAGATAGAGATGAGTAGGGCAGAGATTAGTGTATGAATCCAGGCAGTAAGTATGGACGCATCCTCACCAGGCCTTGCCGAAGTCAATCAGTTTCACATTCTGGCTGTCGCGACTCTCAAACATCACATTAGCCGGCTTAATGTCGCCGTGAATGAAGTGTCTGGCGTGGATGAAGCGAACGGCCATCACCAGCTGCAGGAAGATCTTTCGGCAGGCCTGCTCATCTAGACCACCGCGCTGAATGAGCCCAGTTAGCTTCTCGCCGGAGAGGTACTCTGTAATGATCCACACGTCGTTCTCTTCTTTGTACCGGCCCCGATAAGAAACGATATTCTTGTGACCGTAGCCGTTCTGGGCGCATGAGATCAACGCGTCCACTTCGGAGGGGCGATACTTGGCCAGCGGTATGACCTTGGCCAGCCAGTTGTCCTCCACCTTCTCATAGTAGTCTATAAAGTAACATGCGGCATTCGCACCACTCGCAACCCGGGTGCCCAGCTCGAGGTCATCTGGTTTTGAGGGTGTGTTCTGAGGTGGATTGAAGACATAAGAAGAAGTCAGGCCTCATCTGTGTACCGCCTCTGATGAACTCACCTCCAGCCCTGGGTTGCAGTACTCAACTACATTATGCTCCATTGTTCCGACTCAACTGCTTCAAATCCGCCAGCGGATGTACCGCCATGTACTTTGCCGAATAGAGGTGATAAAAGAACCGATTCCGTTATCGATTACATCGACGGTTTCCGGTAGACGATAGTTTGCGGTTTCCGGTAGACGATAGTTTGGATGCGTGCACCATCGATATATAACTATTCTAGAAAATGGGAACGTTTTTGGCAACAACAAGTTAAATTTGCCGCTTTATTTGGATAATTATTTAGTTAAATGGATTTAAAATATAAAAAACAACAGTCCTTAAAATAAGTTTGCACTAGTCGATAGTATTCATATTATCGATGGTTCACACATAGCCGCTCTAGCCGAAACTTTCGATGTATTCGAGCCGTTAGGCTTCGGTCAGTCGATTAGTCGATAGTATTCACATTATCGATGGTTCACACATCGCCGCTCTAGCCGAAACTTTCGATAGTCGAGCCGTTAGGCTTCCGCCAGCTGATTCATGCATCTTTTAAAAAATTCCGCAATTGACCAACACTGGCGCCATCATTATGTATGCAACGGTCAGGAGCGGATTTGGACTGGGGAAAAGGTTCGCTGTGCCGCTCCTGGTCCCAGCCGGACGCCGCCTTAGCTATGTCCTGGGCATTGAGACCTCCTGCGACGACACCGGCCTAGCCATCGTGGACACCAGCGGCCGCGTGCTTGCAAATGTGCTGGAATCCCAGCAGGAATTCCACACACGGTAAGTCCCATCGAGCGCTATTTGTTCCATTTATTCAATGAGTAGAGCAGGATTCAACATTGCGTTGCAGCTATGGGGGCATCATTCCACCCCGGGCCCAGGACCTGCACCGGGCACGCATTGAGTCAGCCTACGAGCGCTGCTTGGCGGAGGCGCACCTGCAGCCGGACCAACTGACGGCCATAGCGGTGACAACGCATCCCGGCCTGCCGCTTAGCTTGCTGGTTGGATTGCGCTTCGCCCGCCATTTGGCGCGTCGCCTGCACAAGCCTCTGTTGCCCGTCCATCACATGGAGGCACATGCGCTGCAGGCTCGCATGGAGCAGCAGCCGGCAGTCATTGGTTTCCCCTTCCTCTGTCTGCTGGTGAGCGGCGGACACTGCCAGCTGGCGATGGTCCGCGGCCCCGGCCACCTGTCGCTTCTCGGCCAGACGCTGGACGATGCACCCGGCGAGGCCTTCGACAAGATCGCCCGCCGCCTGCGGCTGCACGTGCTGCCCGAGTACCGGCTGTGGAACGGCGGACGAGCCATCGAGCATGCCGCCCGGCTGGCCACTCAGCCGCTGGCCTACGACTTCCCCCTGCCGCTGGCCCAACAACGCAACTGCCACTTCAGCTTTGCCGGCATCAAGAACAACTCGTTCCGTGCCATCAGGGCCCGTGAGCGGACAGAGCGAACCCCCCCGGACGGTGTCATCAGCAACTACGGGGACTTTTGTGCCGGGCTGCTACGCGCCTGCAGCCGCCACCTGATGCATCGCACCCAGCGGGCGTTGGAGTACTGCCTGCTGCCGCAAGTCCAGCTCTTTGGCCACGCACCGCCCACGCTGGTCGTGTCCGGCGGGGTGGCCAACAACGATGCCATATACGCGAATATTGAGCATCTGGCGGCGCAGTACAACTGTCGCAGCTTCCGGCCCGCCAAGCGCTACTGCTCCGACAACGGCGTGATGATCGCCTGGCACGGTGTCGAGCAGCTGCTGCAGGACGGGGAGAGGTGCCTGCGCTTCGACTACGACAGCATCGACGTCCAGGGCAGCGCCGGCTTTGCGGAATCCCTCGTGGCGGATGTGAACGCCGCCCACATTAAGTGCAAGTGGGTGCAGCCGCTGGACTGATGAATTATCATTTATATATTAGGCTTAAGTCGTTATTGCTTTTATACTTTGTTAATAAGATATTCTGTAAATAAAGCTATTGAACTATGCACATGCATAAATATGTTTCTGTGAATCGAAATACTATCAAGGAATGGGGCTTTTTGCGCTGATCTCTATGATCGGATCAAATGGATAACAAGTAAGAAAGCTACAGTCGACTGTGCTCGACTGTGAGATACCCGGTACCTAAACGTTTGCGCTTCACACTAAAAGGCAATTTAAAATTGTACATACATTATAATAGTCTACTTCGATACTTCTTAAAATAAATCGCCTCTCGAATTATCTCACGACCTAAACAATTTAATGTCATACTCAAATATGAATGATACATTTTATAGGAACACATAAAAACCCGCTCGATCGGCGTTAAAAAATGAATTATGTTATTTTTTGTCATTTCTTGCTCTATTCTTTTGTCATTTCTTCTGCAGCTGGCGCCATTATATCGCACGGCCAAGGCTCGAATGCGCCACCTGTCGGCTACAGCTTGCAACAGCAGTGCCTTAGGGCGGTGTGTTAAAATTCTAACCTTATTGCTAGTATCTCCCATGTTTATCATCCGATTTTACTGAAATTTGTAGGAAACGTCCATTTTATTTTATTAATTTATTGTATTTATTAACTTTAACCCGAAAGTAACGAGTATAGCTTATTTTACGTTTTTTATGATTTTTGAGGGCGCAAGTGGGCGTGGCCAAATTTTAAAACAAACTTGATCTGCGTGCAACAGATTTCAATGTTGTCACCAAATTTGGTAACTCTAGCTCTTATAGTCTCTGAGATCTGTTGTTTCACACGGACGGACAGAGGTTGGCACTAACCCATAATACCCTTGTACCCTATGGGTACCGGGTATAAAAACGGAGGCTACCCACGAAACAAAAAACTTGAACCCTCTTTATTATAACACTCAACTAAAACCCCTCACTCCTTCTAAGGGTTAATCCACACACTTAATTGTCGATTCGCTCGCACTTACTCCCTCGCACTCATTGTTAAGATTGTGGAGGGACCAGTTTTGCCAAAGAGACTACCTTCAGTAATTGTATCAGGGCCTGTCCACTTGCTGTTTCTATAAGGCAGCGGTCGGCACGGCCCTATCCCGTGGGCTAGGATTTTTCTCAGTAGGCGACGCAGCCACTCACGGACAGGATGCACAAAAGAGAACAGAAGAATCAGTGCAGCCAAATTCTAATTGTGTGGCTAGATTCAGCCTTTTTTAGCGTTAAATATCAAATTTTTTAGGTTATAGCTATAAGGCCATATTAATCGTGAGATGCGACAGTGTCCTACGTCCTGTAGGGGTTTCTTAATACAAGCTTACCGATGTTCTCCTGCAAAGAGAGGGGAAGAGACATTTCTTTTTCGCCCCACTTGGAAAAGATGCGTATTTTTGACGTTGCAACGTACAAAAGAGGGTACCACCGGGTTCTTTTCGTTTTGGATTTCGTTTTTATTATAAGATATTATCTGAAATCAATAATGTTAAATCACTAAGGTCTAGAAAAAAAATGTAAAAATTGATAATGTATACATATAAAAATATTAAAAAATGCATTAGTTCGTATTTTCCTTCTTTTTTTTTCTTCTACTTCTTTTTTCTTTCTGTTTGTTTTTGTTTTTGTTTGTTGTTGCTGTTTGCTGAACTATTTGTTTTATTTGTTTATATACTTTATGGATTATACAGTATTTGTATATATATACGTGTATATATATAGATTGTAGACTTCAGTTGTGTCTGTTTAGGTTTCTTTATCCTTTTTCCTTGCTTCGCTTCGCTTCGCTTCTCTTTTAATTTACGTTTACGTTTTAATCATATATTTCAATACTCTTAGTTTTATTACATAATATGCTTCACGTTGTTTTATTAGCTTTTATTTATTCCGCCGAGCTATCATATTCATATAAATATTTATATTTCCATATAATCTTGGCGCCTTTCGCTTATTAATTCTCACGTCTCTTCGCGTTACTCTTGGGACTGACGACTGACTCGCATCGCATCGCGATTTGATTGCAAATGATGCAAAACAAAAGATTGCATGGTTCTTCTACTTAGTTCTCACTTTATTTTTGTTTTTTGTTTGTTTTCTATATTTCTATATCTTCTTCGCTCTTCTTTCCACTTAATCCTTGTATGTATATGTATATATATATAAAGAAATATATATAAATAATTTGTTTTTTCGCTATGTTGTTATTGTTGTTGCTGTTGCTGTTGCTGTTGTTGTGTTTCCTCTGTGTGTATTTACTTAATAAGAAAATTGCGCCAAAAACAAGAAGAATGAAGAATGGGAGCTGTACTTGACTTTGGGGACTTTAAGGACTGGGTTCTGGCTTCTGGCTTCTGTTTCTGGAAGTTTTTAGGGCGGAAGAAGGCTCTGTCCCCGAATTAAAAGGAAGTTAAATCATAAAAACCGATCTATAGCTCGGTGCAGGGGGGATTATGGGGACATACACGGCGACAGTTATAGAGACAGAGAGAGAGAGAGAGAGAGGGAGAAGAGGAGCTAGGGCAGCAAAGGGTGCAGAGTAATACAATCAAGATCCAATATATATATCCAATAGATGGATATACAATGAAGAACGCCCCTCGAGGGCAGGCGTTAGCAAGAAGCAAGAGTGGAAGGGATACGGAGACGGTTACGGATGCCGACGACAGACAGAAGAGAAAAGGGGAAAACCGAATTATAAGAATTTGCACTTCCTTTTCTTGGTCGGTTCTGGCGGCTCCAAGGCAGCCAGTATGGCCTCGTCGAAGACATTTTTCAGGCCCTTCTGCGTCAGGGCCGAGCACTCCACATACTTGACCGCCTTCAGCTCCTTGGCCAGCTTCTCGCCCTGCTCCATGGTGATGGGCTTCTGCTTGTTCTTGGCCAGCTTCTCCAGCGTGCTGGTCTCGTCGCGCAAATCGATCTGTGTGCCCACCAGCAGGAACGGCGTCTTCTGGCAATGGTGTGTGATCTCGGGCACCCACTAAAAGAAGAAATAAAAGTAAAGGAAATCATGAAAGAAAAGGAAAAGCAGCCCATAGTAGCAGCACTACTCACCTTCTCCTTGACGTTCTCGAAGGAACTGGGGCTGACCACCGAGAAGCAGACAAGGAAGACGTCCGTTTGTGGATAGGAGAGCGGACGCAGCCGATCGTAGTCCTCCTGTCCGGCCGTATCGAACAGGCCCAGTGTGTAGGGCTCGCCGCCGATCATCACCGTCACCGCATAGTTGTCGAAGACAGTCGGCACGTACTCCGAGGGGAATTTGTTGGTTGTGTACGAGATGAGCAGGCAGGTCTTGCCCACGGCTCCGTCGCCCACGACCACGCACTTGATGGTTTGCATGTTGTAGAGCGTGTTGAAGAGCGCGCTACGGAGAACTCCTGCAGAGAGCGAGGCGAGGGGAAGGGAGAGAGTTAGTTATTTACTAAGGGCGGGCGTGGGTGCGGTCCTGCAGCTCCTGCCGGACTCGCTTTATCCGCTTTTGTTCCTCTTATCTATCTTATTCTATGCGGGGTAGGGTATCTGTGCGATGACTCAAGCCGAAGAAGAAGAAGCAGCAGTACAATAAGAGGAAGAGTAACGGACCGACCGACCGAAAGCAACAACACAGACGCAGATAAGCGCAGAAAATTCTAATGTGACACTCATGCACACACACACACACACACACACACACATGGGCACACACGTACAGGGCAGTCTTCGCATAACTCGAACTCGAACTGCACTGGTGTGGGTGCGGTCGGCTCTTGCGCTCAAAATGCAGTTTTTACTGCAACTGTCCAACTGGCAATATGCTAATTTATTTGGACACAGCACCAGAAGCAGCAGCAGCAGCAGCAGAACACCGACATGTGTGTGTGTGTGTGTGATGTAAACTTGTTTTTGAGCAGGCACGGGACTCACGCCGCCTGCAATTAGTAGAAAGCAGGGGGAATATTTACAATTCAGTGTCGCATTCGCAGCGTAAAAAGAATGAAATTTGGAACCAATCATTTGTCACACACTCACACCATCACACCGAGCCACACACACTCGCACACACTCACACACAGCGGTCGTCGATAACGTCGTTTTCGTTCACTTTTCACTTCAGAATTTTCTCCTTTCCTTTTGATCCGCAATTTGCAGAACTGGGGGCCCTTGGCAATCCGCTGCTCGCCGGCGCCCTGCGAATATTTTCTACTTACAGTTAATAGCAATTGCAAACGCTAGCGAGTCCGTATTGTTTTCCGCTTTTCTGGGCTGGGTCGTGCTCGAATTGTACGGAAAACTACTATTTTCTTTTGTGTGTTCGTGTTCTCTTTCCAGCGAGCTGTATGCGTGCGAGTGACGAGCCGCGGCGTTGCCACCCCGAGATGCAGAGCTTCCACCCGGTGAGCTAGTATTTTCTGGAACGTAGTTTGCTATAGACTATATGTCTAGCTAATCGAACTGACCGATCAGCATGAATCTACACATACATAGAATAGAGATAGCACATTTTTGGTAATCCAAAGACACTGCTGGCACCCAAGGACGGTATAAACGATTTTTAGTTTGTCGGTCTTCATTGGGCACCGAAAATCTGGTCACACTGCCAAACGAGAACAAGGGGAACGTGAGGAACCAGAGGAGGCCAAAACACAAAAGGCAAATAGATCCGATCCAACTCGCTGGCCACGGAACGGAATGGCTGGATTTTTAAAGACAAGGTAAGTTGAAGCCAACGCCCCACACCAGCACCCGTGTCCGTGCCTCGTGCCCGCTGCAGCTGCCTGTCGAAACCCTTCGGATTCTACGGCTGGTGCGACGCACTTGGTAACAGGGTCGCTAACTGCGCTATTCTAATTTTGCTGCAACTCTCTCATCTCTCACTCACAGGAAGCGCAGCCGGGAGGAAGACCTTCCCTGCGAGTCCACGCCCCTTTCGAAGCGCATCAACAACCTGCACCTGAACTACGACGACGGTAACAGCAGCAGCAGCAGCAGCTGCAGCATTCCGCCCCTGGGCAACGGCGACACCAACAACTACCTCGGACCAACATCAGGACCTGCCGGCGGCGGCGCCGGCGGTGGAGCAGCTGTGATCGCCGGCGGCCCGGCGGTGAACGAGTACAATCCGGAACTCGGGGCCGAGCAAAATCCATACTATTACGAGAAGAACAAAATGCTGTACGACCTGCATGTGGAACGGATGAAGCGCAGCAACCAGTAGCAGCCCATGATCGGTGGCTTCCTGGATGAAAGCCATCGCCACTCGAATCGCGGCGGATTTGGCCGCCCTTCAAGTGCCAATCTCGGGGATCCAGGGCGCAGGTAGCAGGTAGCAGGCTGCGACCGGGCCCGAGGTCTTTGTTCAAACACCATGTAGTCCTAGTTTATTCGTAGTCCACATCCCTTCGTTTTTGTATTGCGTGCACAGGAGCTGGAGAGACCTCCGCCCTTGCGTTTGTGTGATAAGCATTCTAAACTCGAAACTAGAGAGCATTAGCATCGTCACGATGGAGCCAAGACTTCCCCAAGCACGCACATGTTAGCTGGGCCTTGCCACCTACGAAATGTATATTATTCATGTATTTATAAATTGCTACAGTTAGTCGACTATTCTTAGTAATTGCCTTGTGGAGTTTTGTATTTTGAATTTGGCGCTCAGCGGGGGGTAATGGTAATCGTTGCTGCATAGTTTCGCAGCACTGGTTCTGGCCGCAGCTACGGATTGCGGCTGCAGTTGCAGTGGTTGCATTATGAGTCAGCAGTGGAGAGAGAGCTTTGCCTATAGGCATGTGGGAGCGGCATTAAGATAAGAAGTATAGTTTAGAAACATCAACCCAGAATATGGTTCTGTAATTCCACTCTGCCATTAGTTCGGTATTTGATTAGATCGCAGCAGAACAAGTATTTATACAGATCTCATGGCTGGTCACACTGGCCACGTTTATGCGGCGCTCTTTGCAAACTCTCTTCTTCGCGTTTATTTAGTGCGTGAAATTATGTGAGTTGGCTATGTTGGGATAATACAACTGCCTAATTGGCTACTTTCAGCCCGTAATCCTGTCGAGCAGGGGCCCAACAACCGCGCGCTGCCTGCCAGTGTCCTGACCGAGCACAATTCGCGATATTCGTGCGCTGCATAAGCGAGGTCACTTACTCTTTCTTTCTCTCGCAGCCGCAGCCTTCAACCTTCAGCCCGGAATCGCCATTGCCACTGTTCCGAGCAACCCAATTGGCTGCAATATGTGCGAGCGCGAGTGCGAGTGGAGGTGGAAGTGTGCAACTACTGAGGGTCGCAGGAGCAGCAGCAGCAGCAGCCAGGAAGCGGGCCACTAGCGGCTGGTCACAGGGAGCAGCAGCAGCGCCAGCTGCAACAAGTCATTGCACGCAACAAGTTACCCCAGCACAGCACAGGAGCATCCAGTATACGCTACGCACATCACAGAACCAGAAGCAAAAGCCTGAGCCTGAGCCTGAACCCTCAGCAAATCCTAAAGAGATCCCCCAGAGCATCACAGCATCACATAACCGAGAGAGGGCGAGGGAGAGGGCGCCATGAGCCCGTTCGGCTCCAAGAAGAACCGCTCGCTGTCGGTGCGGGTGAGCACCTTCGACTCGGAGCTGGAATTCAAGCTGGAGCCGCGTGCCTCCGGCCAGGATCTCTTCGACCTCGTCTGCCGCACCATCGGGCTGCGCGAGTCCTGGTACTTCGGCCTCCAGTACGTGGACACGCGCAGCAATGTCTCCTGGCTGAAGATGGATAAGCGGGTGCGCGATCAGCGCGTGGAGCTGCATGCCAACAACAATGTGTACGTGTTTAGCTTCTACGCCAAGTTCTTTCCGGAGAATGTCAGCGAGGAGCTGATCCAGGAGATCACACAGCACCTGTTCTTCCTGCAGGTGAAGCAGAGCATTCTCTCGATGGACATCTACTGCCGCCCAGAGGCCTCCGTGCTGCTGGCCTCGTATGCGGTGCATGTGCAGTACGGGCCGTACGACTACGAGAGCTACAAGGACGGCATGCTGGCCGGTGGCGAACTCCTGCCCAAGGGTGTGACCGACCAGTACCAGATGACGCCCGAAATGTGGGAGGTGCGCATCAAGACCTGGTACATGGACCACGAGCCCATGACGCGCGATGAGGTGGAGCTGGAGTACCTGAAGATTGCCCAGGACCTGGACATGTACGGCGTCAACTACTTTCCTATTACGGTGAGTGTTCAGCCCTGTTCTGCCCTGTCCAGCCCTGTCCTGCTGCTCCTCTGGCCATATCATGACCCCTTCCCTTTTAGAATAAGAACAAAACCAAATTGTGGCTGGGCGTCACCGCCGTGGGCCTGAACATCTACGACGAACGCGACAAGCTAACGCCAAAGACAACGTTCCAGTGGAACGAGATACGGCACGTCAGCTTCGATGACAAGAAGTTCACCATTCGCCTGGTGGACGCCAAGGTCTCCAACTTTATTTTCTACTCCCAGGACCTGCACATAAACAAGATGGTGAGTGGGTGCCCTCCCTCTAAAGCCTAGTACTAAGATGAACGAAAAAAATCCATAAACGAAAAACTTCATATAAAAAAAAAAGAACGAAAAGAGCAAGAAGAAGAATTTTGTGGTATTTCGTTTGGTCGGGTACTAAGATGAACGGAATTCCGTGAGCGAACCGAGAAACAAGGTTGCCAGATGACACCAATATTCTGTAAGCGAAATAAATGAATTGCATATATTCCGGGAGCGACATGTAGGGGAAGGGTGAAGGGGGAAGTCGCTGCTCGGTTGGAGCGCTTCGAAATTCCGTAAGCGGTTTTCGTTGATCTTAGTACTAGGCTTAAAGGGAGTCTAGAGCTCAAGCCCTGCTCTCCTTGGCAGATCCTGGACCTGTGCAAGGGCAACCACGACCTGTATATGCGACGCCGCAAGCCCGACACCATGGAAATCCAGCAGATGAAGGCCCAGGCCAAGGAGGAGAAGCAGCGGCGCCAGATCGAGCGCAAGAAGTTCATGCGGGAGAAGAAGCTGCGCGAGAAGGCGGAACACGAGCGCTACGAGCTGGAGAAGAGTCTGGAGCACCTGCAGAACGAGATGCGGATGGCCAGTGATGCACTGGTAAGTGCAATCTAGACATCTGCATGAGTGGCAAAAAAATCACATTCAAATGCACAAAGCTCAAAATGAGTTGAGTGAATTTGAAGCAAAGCTAAACTGAATTGAATGAGTTGACTCGCTTACGTACGACTCAGCCGCACAAAGAATAGAGAAAGAGAAACGAATGGAATGAAGTGAGAACTCTGAAAACTGAGACGCTGAATTCGAATGATTCGAGTTGCAAGTGCAGATACACCAAACATCAAACTAAGAACAAAATAAAAATAACGCGGACTACAAATACATACAGATACACATTCGTCACTTGCGTCTGTTTGCGAACTGCAGGTGGTCCCTGAAAATTCGAATTCCTACACAACAACTCGAATGATTCGAATATAACACGCATTGCCAAATACAGTTATTTCATTTTTCGCTTCATTCCTTCTCATTCATTTCTTTCAACGTCCCAAGCTATGAAGCAAAACGGGAACGAATACTCATACAATGTCGTTTCATTTCTTGCATTCCACTCATTCCATTCCATTTCATTCGAATATACTCAATGAAACGTATGTTGTGAGTGATTTCATGCAGATGTCTAGTGCAATCACTCCCTGATCCCTATAAGCTTCTGTTCCCCTTACCCCCTTTTCAGCGCCGCTCTGAGGAGACCAAGGAGCTGTACTTTGAGAAGAGCCGCGTCAACGAGGAGCAGATGCAGCTCACCGAGTGCAAGGCCAATCACTTCAAGACGGAGATGGACCGGCTGCGCGAGCGGCAGATGAAGATTGAGCGCGAGAAGCACGATCTGGAGAAGAAGATCCGCGACGCCGACTTCTATGTCCACCAGCTCACCGTGGAGAATGATAAGCGGGAGGCCGAGACGGAGAAGCTGCGCAAGGAGCTCATCTGCGCCAAGATGGCCGAGCGCGAGGCCACCGCCCGCCTGCTTAACTTCCTCAACAGCGGCCGCAAGTCCTCCACGGACAGCCTGCTGACCGCCTCCAGTGTCGTCTCCCAGCACGCAGGAGGAGGCAATACGGGAGCCTCCAGCATGGCTGCGATAAGCACTCCCTCGCTGACCACCAGCAGCTCCACCAATGACATGGAGACGACCGCCGGCGGCGCTGAGCTGACCAACAACACCACCAACACCTACCACCTGGCCCAGGGCGACAACTCGAGCGGCATCTCCGACGACTTTGAGCCCAAGGAGTTCATTCTGACCGACAACGAGATGGAGCAGATCACCAACGAGATGGAGCGCAACCATTTGGAGTATCTGCGCAAGTCCAAGAAGCAGGTGCAGAACCAGCTGCAGACGCTGCGCTCCGAGATTGCGCCGCACAAGATCGAGGAGAACCAGAGCAACCTGGACATACTCAGCGAGGCGCAGATCAAGGCCGGCGAGAACAAGTACTCCACGCTCAAGAAGCTCAAGTCTGGCTCCACCAAGGCGCGCGTTGCCTTCTTCGAGGAGCTCTGACCGGACGAAGTCCGGACTCCCACCATGACTCACCTCTAGCTGTACGATGTGTTGTGTGTTTGTGAGTGTGCGAGAGTGTGTTTGTGTTTGTGAGTGCCTTAAGCCTAGAATGTACCATATACCCCATATACACCACCATTATATATATCATTTTAAACGTGTTTCGATTGTATACTCAAACTCAAACTCAAGCCCAAGCCCAAGCTCAAGTCCCTGCTGCTGTGCTGTAATAAACAAACTGCCTGTGTTGGCAGGCCCAAAGATATATGTACGATATGCCTTGTTTTTACCTTTTACCAAGGCTTAGGCCTCAAAAAAACGGACATGAACACGGTGGGTAGTCACTAGGTTTTACTCTGCCTCGTCCTAGAGGCAGTTGTTCAGCTCTCCGCCCCGCACAGCCTGTGAAGATCTTTGTAAAAATCACCTCTAACATATTATAACTTTAGAGCAGGGGTCGGCACGGCCCTATCCCGCGGGATAGGGTTTTTCTCAGTTGGCGTCGCTGCCGCTCATGCACAGTATGCTCAAAAGAGAACAGAAGAATCAGTGCCGACAAATTGTAACTGTGTGGCTAGATTTAGCCTTTTTTAGCGTTAAATAGCTAGTTTTTAGGTTATAGCTATTTTTTTTGCTATATTACAGAATATTTTAGCTCTTTTTTCTAATATCTAGCCATAGAGTGTTTAAGTTTCAGTGGTGCGGACCACTTCTTTAGAGACTATCAAATTGGTTAAGCCTGAGGGCAAGTGATTAGTTAACCAAGGTATTCCATATGAAACTCATTCGATTATAGGAAATAGAAAGGAAATATTATAACATTACCGATCACATTAGTATCATTGTCGGCAAGGCGAAAGGAGTCTTTACATTTATAAAGCGTTGGTCGAAGGAGTTTGATGATCCCTATACCAAACTCCAAACTCCTTTACATTTCATTAGTTCGTCCAATTTTGGAATATTGCTCCTGCGCACACAAAATATCAGAACCTTAGCGAATCGGTACAGAAAAAGTCCCTTTTGTTAGCTTTACAAGGTTTAAACTGGAAACTGGTCACACTGGTCACATTGTACATTAACAGACTGCGCCTATTGGGCCTGCCCTCACCCAAGGATCGCCGGACCTGCCACGGAGTGATGTTCGTTCATAAATTAATCGATTAATATAATATAATATTATATTATCATAAATTAATCGACTCGACTTACCTATTTGGCCAAATTCGGTTGGCTATACCTTTAAGGCTGGCCTGTAGCTTTCGGCCTTTTGATTTGGATTTCTACAGGACAAACTTTGAGTTGCACGATCCTTTTCGCGTTTTATACTCTTTGTACAATGATCTGTATTTTTGTTATATTTTGAAATATCCCTAGAGTTTAATGCTAATAATATTATAACGCACTTATCCTTGCTTGCGTCGGATCACATCTATAAAATTACTCTAAACTCTGTTGGATGCAATGTAAGCCAGCAGACATTTGCTATTGAAATAAATTAAATGAAACTTTGTTTCAGTTATCAGGGGAAAACATTGAAATATTGAAATAAATTAAATGAAACTTTGATCAGTTATCAGGAGAAAACATGAGGATATCAGGAGGAATTAATAAAGAAATTATCAATTAAAAAGGTCACAAGAACCTAAAACTTCTGCCTGAACGCGGTTTAGACAGAGACAGCGCGAACGTAACTCTCATGCGGTGTACAGTATACTGTACTATCTTATATCTTATTGAATATCTTTTCAACGGAGCATCAGATCGGGATGAATGTGGTGTCGTTAGCTGCGTATTTAACGCCAGAAGACAACAGTACTTACATCATTTCTGTAGCTTAAGTCGTTTAGAAGTTATGGGCAGAATAACACAAAAAAAACAACGCTAAAATCATCTTTATTGAATATCTATATCTATTCTTTATTGAATATCTTTTCTTACTGTACACCGCATGAGGGTTACGGTTGCTCTGTCTGATAATTTCTTGATTAATTAATGGATAAAGTCCAAGGAGTCCAATAGCGCATGTGGTGAGGGGGAGATGAAGGATCCCCTTAGAGCCCATAAGATTCCCACTGCTGGAAAGCAGTGCTTGTCTGGGTTTCGAATCCCAGGATAATGTCGAAATATAACCTGAAAAACCCAAAATAAAACTCGTAGTGGCTATAATCTAAAACCAAAGCAGCTTTATTAATTATGTTTTAAAACATGTGACCATTTACATTTAATTACTTAGTTTCACTTCCATTACTAAACGAATAAACGCATAGCTCCGATCGGATCGCCATCGCCTCGGCCCCAGCTCCACTCCAGTACCTGCTGACTCCTGACTCCTGACTCCCACTCCCACTGACTTCCACTGACTCCCTTCCTCCGAGGATTGGCGGCGAGCGAGCGAGCGAGCGAGCGAACGAACGACGTTATTTAGTAGTAATAGTACTTACAGGTTATAGATTGATTTTTCATACATCATATATAGACACAGGGTCGCACGAAATGAGGGGATGGGGATGGGGATGAGGATGCAGGGGGTATCGGCTCCTCCTCCTGGCCCCAGATCGAGTGAGGCTTACGTTTAAATTAATGATTAGAGCCTTGTTGGGGTTGTTTTCTTGTTACTCTCTCTTTGTTTTACTAAGGAATTTCAAATAGTTTCACGTCTTTTGTAACACCATGGAATATTTCGATATATATATTATATATATCTATATACACATATAGATAAGCACACACAGTATAGGGGTTTGCAGTAGATATCGGTTCGGATTAATCTTTAAGCTAATCAATGACACTCAAAATAATAATGATTTGCTTGCAAATAATAATAATGATTTACCGACTGGGATATCTACTGCGATATCTTGAGAGTAGAGGTGGAGAAACATCGATGAAAACATCGATGCATCGATGTTTTTAAAATGCTTGGAAACATCGATGTTTTTGTCACATCACTAAATTAAGGGAACAAAATTTTAGTTTATGTTCAAGGAATTTTTTTTTCTGTTTTCCTGAAAACATCGATGTTTTATCGATGTTTTTATGAAAGCATCGAAAACTTCCATGTTTTTTTCCATCGATGTTTTTTATTTAAACATCGAAAAACATCGATGTCTGCAATCATCGATGTTTCTCCACCTCTACTTGAGAGCTCAGCTGCGAGAAAGGGGCTTCCGACTAGAACCGACGAGAGTCACCTCTAGAGCGAGCACACTTGCTGTTGGTTTATGGTTTGCTTTCAGAATGATTAACGAGAGCCAAGCGCCAGATTGGTTGAAATTTATTAGAAAACAATCAAGTTCTCCTTCGGAAAATGCGTGTGAAGTGGGTGACTGTCTAAGGTTGGGTGTTAGGTGTTATGTGTGCAGGCAGAGGCTGTGTCTGCCTCTGCCTCAAGGTGTAAACATTAAAAAAAAAAGAAATAAGATGTCAGCTAAGCACTAAGCCGACACTTTGGTATGCAATCCTATATCCTATAGAATCTGGATCCTTCTCGCTCTCGCTCTCCGTCTCTTACTCTCGTCTAGGTGATGATCCTAAGCTGTGTAAAGTGTGTTGTGGTACGAGTGTAAGCAGTCAGCTTTCGTGCTGCTGACCTTGTGGAATTTTATGCTGTGTGTGTGTGTGTGTGTGTGTGTGTGTGGCGGGGGGAGGGGTTTCGGGGGAATGTGGAAATGGGGTTTGGATGTTGCCCGTATCCGTGCCCTTGCCCATGCCCGTTCCCGCTACCCTTTCTCGTCGTCGTGTACTCTTCATCATCATCATCTTCAATCATTCTCATTCTCATTCTCATACGCATTCGCCTTTGCCTTCGCTTTCGTCCGGGGCTATATAGTGGTAGATATAGTTGTAGTTCGTAAATCGTAGATATATAGACAGGTTGTGTGTACAATTTGGAAATGGCTTAACGTTGTTAACTCAGGGACAGCTGGTTGAGGGAGAGCAGGCGTTCTACCGCCGCATTGATGTCCCCGAAGGTGGCAATCAGAGCTGGAAAGGTTACAAGAGAGTTACGATTATTATTCAGTTATTATTCAGTAGAAACCAGGGAGTCAAACCGAATCGTATTTCGGTTCCGGTTCCGGTTCTGGTACGTACCGAAACTAACATTTCGGTAAAAGGTTCTGAAAAGGTTCTCATTTTTATCGGTTCCGGTTCCGGTTCTGGTACCTTAATTTTACCGGTACCGGAACTGGTATGTACCGGTACAAAAAAATATATACCATATATAGAAAAAAATTATATGAAAGTTTTTCTGCTTCTGCTCATATACACATTCCTTTAGTGGTGCCACACAGATGCACAACCGAATGCCGATCACGAACGATTAAAACAAAATACATACGCCAGACGCATTGCAAAAACAAAATACATTAGCAAGGCAGCGACAACAAGTAACGGTATCGACCGTTACGTTGTAGGCAACGCTCTTCTGTTCTCTGTCTGCAGCTCTCTCAGAAGCGACAAAAGAGCAGTGAAGGCAACTTCACTCAGAACCGAAACAGTACCGGTTC
Source organism: Drosophila tani (assembly GCA_008042535.1). Classification (NCBI taxonomy): domain Eukaryota; kingdom Metazoa; phylum Arthropoda; class Insecta; order Diptera; family Drosophilidae; genus Drosophila; species Drosophila tani. The sequence continues at coordinate 58,421 of VNJO01000481.1, forward strand.
AATGTTTTGGTTCCGGTACGGTCTTTTCGGTTCTAATAATATCGGTTCCCGGTACCGGTTCTCAAAAAAATTCTTCATTTCGGTTCCGGTTCCGGTTCTGGTTCTGAATTTCAATCGGTTCTGTTTCGGTTCCGGTTCCGGTTCCGGTACTGGTTACGGTTTGATTCCCTGGTAGAAGCAGCTCTCAAAGAACTCCGGTACTCACCCTGCAAGTTGGCCTCCCTATTGGCGAATCCCATCGCGGCCAGCTGCTCCAGCTGCGACTGGTAGCGCACCTCCGGCGGCTGCGTGCTGTCCGCATTGTTGGACATCCCATTCAGCATGCGCATCATGAAGTCGTTGAAGAGCTGCGCATTGGGGCCGCCTCCAGGAGCCAAGCTGGGGGCCGGGGCAGCAGCATTGGTGCCGCCGCCGCCGCTGCTCGGCGAGACATTGTTGACGCTGGCGGCGGCGGCGCTGTTGGTATCGCCGCCACTGGCCGGATCCGAGCTAACGCCTGGCGGCGGTGGCGGGATGCCCAGGGTGCCAACGAGTCCTGGGGCCGCGCTGCGCAGCTGCTCCATGCCCTGCTGGATCTGCAGGATGGCGTTCATTGCCTCCGGATTGGTCAGCATGTTCATGACCTCCGGGTTCTGCATCTGCGACATAAACTGTGGCATCATCTGGCGCACCTGCTCCTGCAGGGCGGGATTGTTCGACAGCAGCGGGCTGGTGCTGAGCAGGCGCGATGCCATGTCCGGATCCTGCGACATGGACTCCATCATGGAGCGCGTGTACGGGGCATTGAGGAGGTTCTGCATCATCGCCGGATTGTCGGCCATCTGCTGCAACAGGCTGCGCATGGCCGGCGTGTTGAGGACATTGTTTGGCGGTAGGTCGCCCCCAGTGCGATTTCCTCCAGTTCCTCCTCCAGTTCCCGGGCCAGAGCCAGTGCCATTGGTGGCCGAATTGCCGCCGGGTCCGCCCCAGGGATTTGGCAACGGGTTGCGATTCTCGGTGCCCTGCTGCGGATTAACGCCAGCAGCGGTGCCCCCGCCCTCCACGAGGCCGGCAAAGGGATTGCGGCTAAAGGACTCGGTGGCCGCATTCATCATCGGCTCCTGGATGTCCCGATAGATGCGCTGCAGCGCACTATAGCCGCCCGGCACCGACTCCAGGTTGGACATGGCGCGATCATGCGAGCGCATCAGCTCCTGCAGCATTGAGGGGTTGCGGGCCAGCTCCATGGTCTGGCGCAGCAGATCGGGGTTATTGAGCATGTGCGAGATCTCCGGATTGCGCTGCATCAGGTCCTGCATCTGCGGATTCGACGTGATCAGCTGGCGCATCGTCTCCGGGTTGTTCATCATCTGCTGCACCAACGGATTGTCCATTAGCGAGCGCAGCAAATCCCCATTGCCCAGCATCTCGTTCTGCATGCGTGCCTGCAGGTCCATGAACGTGTTTGAACCTGCTCCGAGGGCCTCCATGCCTGCGAGTCCTCCAAACTGATTGAGGCCAAACGGCGTCTGACGGACGTCGGCCGGGGCGCGGGCCGGCTGCTCGTTGCTGCGCGTCGGCGCCTTGATCACCAGATGCACCGTCAAATTGTCCTTGATGTTGTGCATCTTCAATGTGTCCGTGTCCTTCATTATTTTGCCGGCAAAGATCAGCACCAGCTGCTCCGGCTCCGACTCGAACTTTTGTGCGACCAGAATTTTGAACTGTGGAGTTTTTTAATTAATTAATTATTTGTATTTGTTTCTAGAAGGATCCGAGCCCATCGCTCCATCTCTGTCGCTCAGCGGATATGCAGGCACGCACACACACGCACGCAATCACCTATACACACACACATAGGCAGCCCAAGCCCTTTGCACTTTGCCACCCTTTTCGCTGGCGGTGGCGGTGTGGCTTAGGCAAAGTGCACTGTACCACCAGGCAGTAACCAACTAATTGGAGCGACAGCAGCCAAGGGCAAGGGCACCTGACCAGAGAGAGACCTGAGAAACCTCAACCTCGACGTCGTACTCACATCTTTTATTCCAGAATCTTCATCAACCTCGACCGTCTTCTTGTCCTTTGGCGTTTTCACAACCACGTTGATGCGCTTACTGCCGCCTTCCGCCATTTCGCTGGTGTAATTGTCGAGTTTACGGTTTTTGGTTTTTCCTGGGCCGAGTTAGCTCGTCGTCCTTTCAGTGTTCTTACGACTGTAATTTTTCGCTGCTTTGGATAGATATACGTGTTTTCAAACTAAATTATTTCCCATTTGATGAAAAGTAATTCGTCACTTTCTCACTCACACACACACACAGACGCACGTTCGATTGAGTGTTGAAACCTAAACCAGGGCTTCCGCACACATCGGCTATCGATATAATATCGATAAGCAGTAGTATCGCCGCGACGGTGCTACTGCAACCCATTCAAAAATGCATTGTTGCACGGCGCTAGCACAATTTCAAACCAAACGAAGCGTTAGCGATACGATTTGCACCTGCGCGGCACAGGTGACATAAACGCGCTAAGTATGACCGTTTTGGCCAAAGGTCTGCAGCGCGCACCTGGCCATATCGTGTATCGAGTTCCGATAAGTGCGCGGTCACACTGCAGACCAGGCGAAACAGAAACAGAAAATCCAACGACTGCAAACGCAACGCGAGCGGGGGCAGGGAGGAGAGCGATCGCCGTCCTTCGCGTACTCATGAATCTGCAGACAGATTCAAAGACCAAACATCGAATTGACCCAACACAAAATCAAAACAAAAGACAAACATTTTAAAAACAAACTAACTAGTTAGTGTGCAGTGAACTCCGAACTTCGGAACGAACGAGGAACCCCAGCCAGCACACACCTTGGCAGCGAGATGCGTTAGAGCTGCTTCCAGGAACCCAGCGTATAAACGGTTTCCGAGAACTGCCCACCAATACAGCCAACAAGTGCCACGGCCAGCAAGGTGTGCGTGTAAGTGTGAGAGAGCGCGGCCGTGTCGGTGAGCGCGTGTGCGTGCGTGTGTGAGTGCCGTGTTTGCGAGAAAAGAGCGGAGGAGTGTGAAGAGTGGAGAGAGCGAAGTGGTGAGGAGTTGGAACAGAAAGAGGAGAGAAGAAGAAGACAGAGCAAAACACAGGAGCGGACTAAGGACCATGGCGCCTTTGGTGCCGCAGGCGCTCGAGCTGCTCGCCCTGCTCCTCCTGCTGCAGGTAGGCGCCCGCGCCACCGTCGATCCCGGCTGGCTCATCCCCGACAAGGTGGAGCAGGCCATCGGCGGTAATTTCACGATCAGCTGCACCCTCAACGAGACATACTTTCGCGATGCGAACGTCTCGCAGCGCTGCACCGTCGAGGACCTGTACTTCAAGGCCGGCAAGCGGGAGTACCGCCAGCATCCGGACATCCGAACGCTCAACAACACCACTGTCCTCTTTACGGCCAAGAACGCCGAGGAGCAGGAGGGCGAGTACATGTGCATGTGCCGCGACTACGTGATCAACACCTCCAAGGTGTACGTGGGCACCCGGCCGCTGCCCATTCGGGACTTTGACTGCATCGACTACGACTTCCAGTTCATGGTCTGCAACTTCACCCAGCCTCCGAATAAGCTGATCACCAAGTACAACGTCAGCTACAACGTCAACGACGACTGGCGGTACAGCAACTCCGTGGACTGCAACTTCGACTCCGCCCCGGTGGTCACCTGCAACATCACCGACGACAACTACCGCCGCTTCAGCGAGACCTACTACTTCCGCCTGTACATGGCCAATGCTCTCGGCGACCAGATGCAGCCCATACAAATGAATCACTTTGAGCGGACGGTTCCCTCTCGGCCCGGCCAGAACCTGACCCTCGTCAACAGCACCGAAAGCTCTGTGTGCCTCTCGTGGGAGATGAAGCAGCGCAGCAACTATGCCCATGGGCTCGTGTGGCAGGTGCTTGTGTCGCCGCACAACTTTGAGCCGCTGAAGCGGGCCAACTGGCGCAACAATAGCTCCATCATCAAGGACACCCTCTGCCTCACGGAGCTGCCCTATGCCGGCTACAACTATACGCTGCGGCTGCGCGTGCGCGGCAATCGTAATAATACGATCTGGAGCGAGCCTCTGGTCTACAACTTTGCCACACCGCCGGCCCGACCACGTCGACCGCCCCGCGTCACCCATGGCAGCTTTTACGTTGACTCCTCGGAGGAGGGCATGCGCTTCTACTGGGAGCCGCTGGAGCCGCACGAGCTGAACGGCCCGGAATTTCGCTACACCATCAGCGAGTACCGCATCAACGGGAGTTTGGCGTGAGTATTATTACGGGGGAGTGTAGGGGAGTTCGCCGAAAAGGTGATTTCTCGCGAATACGGCTCGGCACTCAGCCATACGGCGTAGTATTTGCACAGAGAGAAGAGAAGAGCAAGCGGAGAGGAGCGGAGCAGCATTCCCATTGTGGGGTTCCGCTGAAAATGTTTATTTTTAACATTTCGTCCGAAGTGCCGCCATACACAGACACGGGCACAGACACGGGCACGGGCACGGGCACGGGCAGAGAGCCAGTGCCAGCAAAACAAACGCAAAAACACGTTCATTAATGGGAAGATGGGGCAGATGGGAATGGGGAATGGAATGGGTAATGGAGAATGGGGAATGGAGATGGGGAATGGAGCTGGGGATGGGGATGGAGGCGTTTAGCGCGAATGCACTGCACCAGAGAAATCGAAATCGGAGGAAACCCGTCTGTGGCCAGATACCCTGTAGTCCACAGTCCATATACTCTTTTGTTGTCGCGGATTCGCGGTATCTCGGCTTCTGCTTACCGCCACTTTGCCGGAATCGGAATCGAATCCAATCGAAAGGTGGGTAGGTGGAGGTGAGATGACACGCGCAGGTGGAAGGTAAAGGAAATGACACAATCGATGCCGGGAATAAATGAGCACACATTACAGTCTTTCCAAGGTATTGTTTGCAAGACGAAAAATGTTCTATAATATTTTTTAGGTTTAAAAAGAAAATAAATATCTAAATATTTGTTTCTAACTTAGAACATTTTTTGTTTTGCAAAAAATACCTTGATACCGATACCTTGGGTATCGAAGAGGTCGAACAAATGTTCTACGATATTTTTTAGGTTTAAAAACATGAAATTGGTTAACTTTTATTTGATAATATTGTTAACGTACAAAATAAATAATTAAATATTTGTTTTTAACTTAAAAAATTTCATAGAACATTTTTTGTTTTGCAAAGCATTAAAACAATACCTTGATACCGATACCTTGGGTATCGCAGAGGTCGAACCTCGTGTCTTTAGTTGCACAATTCCATTTATCGAACGTTCACACTGTTGCAACATTTACACAAGAACGGCATGTTATCCTACATATACTATATTCGCTCTATTCAAGCCATAGTGGAGAGAGGGTTAGCTGGGGAGCAAAGTTTGCTATCTCTATTATTGCTATTATTCTCACCGCCACTGTACTGGGACCCTAAGCGCCACTCTATATCGATTTCAACGCTCCCGACATTCTCCGTAAGCGCTCTTATCACCGATAGAAAGATGGATGGATGGATGTTCGTGGAAATAAGGTCGAGGCTGAGGATTCTCTCATGTCAGCTTCTGGGAATCTGTCATTACCAGATCTCTCTGGTCTCTGGGCAAAATATACATAAATCTTCGACACTCGGCGCGTGTCAACGTATTGAAAATTCCGAGTAAAAATATAACAAATATATTCGCCCTGCTCATAGCTGATAGCTGATAAGCATATTAGGCCCCTACGAGAGTGCGCTTATCAGGCAGGTGAATTGCCATTAATTAATGGCTAACAATTACCTACCGAGTGCCAGTTCTGTGGAAACGGAATACTATAAGTAATAAATTTGAAATTTCCAACTAAATATACTCGATTTCTAAGCCCAAATTATTTTCGATGTCAATTAACATGAATTGCGACCCTTAAGCCCCATTAAAAGGTCTTCTAACTAAGCGTGTATATCTGTCCTAATCAGAGTGGATAATTATAAGCTTTTCCTATAGTTTTGGCTAGAGGAATGACAGATCTTCGACTTTCCGTAGAGTATCTTGGGTCTCTCGGGTCCCTCGAATGTTCTGTTACCCAGAAGACCTCTGGAAACTGCCACAACTGAGGCTTCCCAGGAACTCGATCGTATTTCATGCAGATATTATCGAAATCAACGGAATTGTACGTACCAAATGTAGAGCAGCTTCGTGTACTTCGTGGAAATGTTGGGGGGGGGACTCCAAAGAAATTCCCGTGGCTGTGAAATTGTGGAATTCCCAAAGAAAATATTTCCGAATGATTTAGAAAATGTTGCTGTGTCTGTGAACCGATGGGATGTGTCTGGCAATCAGGGAATTTCGATGTTTTCGATGTTTTGTCAATAACAAAAATACATCATAGGCAAGGGCTACTTGAGCACCTATTTACCCTTTTCCCGCTTCCCTTGCTTATGCAGCGATCCCGGCCTGATCAAGGTGGAGGCATACTCGGCCATGATCGATCACTGGAACATGAACGGCGTCCACGACATCCTCATCCGCAGCCAGAACAGCGAGGGGCTGTCGGTGAACGCCACCAGGATGACAATTGGCCCGATAAGCAACCGGGATATAACGCAGCGTGTGCCCAAGAATATACGCGGCGTGTACCTGAACACCAATAGCAGCTTCACGCTTACCTGGGAGCCGCCCGAGGACGTCACGGAGCTCAGCAACTACACGGTCTTCTGGTGCGTGCCCAAGCCGGGCCTGCAGTCCGAGTGCGAGGGCGCCATCCGCTTCGCGGTCGTGCCCAGCGACCAGCAGATGTTCACCACGGCCAAGGATCAGCCGACGCTGCACATGGCCGTCTCGGCCAACTATCGTTCGCACAACACCGGCCTGCGCTGGCTCATCTGCAGCAGCGACAAGACCGATGACCTGGCCAAGATGGAGCCCTCGATTGATGTGACCACCAGCACCACCATGACCGTCAGCTGGGGCACGGAGCGTGTCTGTGCGGTCATTCTGGCCGGCTACAATCTCACCTACTGCCAGCGCTCGACCGGCCGCCCCGATAACTGCACCACCGTCGTGCTCCACGATCGGTACACCAACAAGCATGTGATCCAGAACCTCGTGCCGTACACGGACTACAGCGTCAAGATGCTCATGTACTCGGAGACGCGGGCCAGCAAGTACAGCGACGAGCTGGTGAATCGTACTGGAGAAGCTGCTCCCAGCCAGCCGCGCGAGCTGCAGCTCCTCCGCGTGACCAGCGCCAGTGTGGAGCTCTCGTGGAAGCCTCCGCTGCTGGCCAACGGCATGGTGCGCGCCTACGAGGGCACCTTCCGTTCGCTGCGCGACAATGTGACCGAGAACTTCCGGGTGCCTGCTCTGATCTCGGAGCTGGTGGACACGGAGAAGCCCATAACGCACACGCTGGGCAACCTGACGGCCTTCACCCACTACGAGGTGAGCGTGCGGGCGCGCACGCTCTATCCGTCCGAGCCCAGCAACGTGAAGACCTTCCGCACGGCCATCGGAGGTGAGTGACTCCCACTGATCCCAGCTCCTCCTTCTCCCTTACTAATCCTTTTCCTTCTCCCTTTTCTAATCTCTTTCCTTCTCCCTTGCTAATCTCTTTCCTGCCTTAGTTCCCTCGCCGCCCACGCTTCAGGTGACAAACAACAAGGACCAGAGCTCGCGCCTGGACTGGCACCCGCCAAGGACGCCCGCGGGACGCATTGACTTTTACGAGATATCGCTGAGGGACAACAATGCCAGCTGCCTGATGAGCACCATCCTGCCGGGGCACAATCGCTCCTTTGTGATGGCCACGCCGCGCTGCACCAGCCACAATCCCTTCCAGCTGGCCGTGCGCGCCATCAACGTGGAGCAGCAGCCCCCCGGCGGCGGATCAGAGGATGCGGCGGCCTATCTCCAATCCCAATCCCAATTCCAATCCCAATCCTCTTGCGAAGTGCGAACCGATGTGCTGGGCGAGGAGGAGCGGGCCCAGTACGAGGCGTATGGGGCCAATGCCTCGGCCTATCGCCTGTACCGGTCCGAGTGGGGCACCTACGGGTTCATCTGCACGCCGGACACGAACAGCGTGAAGGCCATGTACCAGACCATCGAGGTGACCGTGGCCATCCTGGTGCTGGGCGTCATCTTCTACCTCGTCTACAAGAAGTACCGCAAGATGTCCGACATCGATCTGGTGCTGCCGCAGGGCATCATGGAGACCCTGAAGAAGCCCATGGACATGGGCCTGGGCTGTGATCTCGGCACTAACCTCTCGGTTGGAGGCGACATCATTTGCACGCGCGTCGACGACTCGCCGCAGTATCCGCCGCAGGATCACCTGCAGCACGACTTTAGCAGCTGCGGCAGCGAGAGCTCCAAGCTGCTCCTGCGCACAGCCTCGTCCTCGGGGGGTGGGGGTGTCGGCGGCGGCGGCGGCGGTGGGTGCATGGATCGTAATGGCTACCACCAGGATGACCACCACCACCAGGAGACGGGACCCATGAGCGGCGCTGTGCCCCCGCCCACCAGCTACCTGTCCATGTGCCACGGCCTGCTCGGCCAGAACGACAGCGAGACGGAGCGGGAGAGGGAGCGGGAGAGGGAGCGGGAGCGGGAGAGGGAGAGGGAGAGGGAGAGGGAGAGGGAGAGGGAGCGGGAACGGGAACGGGAGCGGGAGCGGGAGCGGGAGCGGGAGCGGGAGCGGGAGCGGGAGCAGGAGCAGGAGCAGGAGCAAGAGTCGGAGCGCGAGGAGGAGCGCGAACAGGAAGGCGACAACCGGGAGGTGACCAGCAGTAGTGGCTACATCAAGCCCACTCAGATGAAGACCTGGGCTGGCACCGGTTGTGGTGCTCCGACGCCAATGAACCAGCAGCAGATGCCGCTGCCACGCGTGCCGCTCAGCGGCTATGTGCCCGTGCCCATTCTCCAGTCCCGCCTCAATCCCCTGGCACCACATCCTCCTCCAGTCCAAGCCCAGCCACCGCAAGCTCCCTCGGCCGCCGCCGCTGCAGCCTCCACCTTCTTTCCGCCCGCGCATCTGCTCAACATGGACAACTACGTGCAGGCCTCGGATCTGCACAAGCTGAAGCCCCTGGCGGCAGCAGCAGCAGCGCCACTGCCATCAAGTGGAAGGGGAGCAGTCCCTCCTCCTATGGCGACCGCCTCGCAGCCACCGCCGCCGTTGCAGCTGCCGCCAGCAGCTCCCACGCCCAAGCTGGCCGACATAGGCTACACCACCATGGAGCAGCTGCAGCGTACCGGCCTGATGAAGCAGCCCCTCTCCGCCGCCGTGGGCTCGCCCACGCATGCCTCGGGGGCGGCGGTGACGTCCGGCGCCTCGCACTCGCGCCTCCAACCGCAAATCAATGGCTATGTGACGCCCCAGGACCTCAATGCCCTGGCCCACAACAACAGGCATGTGCTCTAAGTTCAAGTCCAAGGAGAAGTCTAAGTCGAAGTCTTAAGTCTAAGCGGAGAGCACTTACCATGGACATCTTGGCAATCCTCGTTGGCAATCCATCTTTTGCATCCATCCATTCACCGTTCACCCTGCACCTTTCACCAACCCGCATCCCGCATCCCGCATCTCGATTCTCCATCCGTAACGGTTATCTGCATCCAACCTAGCCATGCCATCGGATAAGCGGATCATCGGAACCTGGAACCCGGCAGCTGTTTATAGTAATTAGTGGCAACTCATCGGACGAGGGACGTCAGCGTGAAGCGTCCCTCGTTTGTAATTTATTTTGTATTCTTTGCGAGGCACAGAGAGGACACAGAGGTAGGAGGCAGAGGAAGAGGCAGAGGCAGAGGCAGGAGAAAGAGGCCGAGGCAGAGGCAGAGGCAGAGGCCGAGGCAGAGGCAGGAGGCACAGGCCGAGGCCGAGGCAGAGGCAGGAGGAAGAGGCAGGAGGAAGAGGCCAAGGCAGAGGCAGGAGGCCGAGGCCGAGGCAGGAGGCAAGAAGAAAGTATTTGTAACGCTGTAGTATTTTTTTATATATCGTATTTGTACGTATTACCCCACTTAACCATCCGCGACCGAACCGAACCGAAACCGAACCGGACCGAGCTTATAATAATAATATTTGATAATTAATAACTATATTATTAATAATAATAATAATAATAACGATAATAATAATGATATGTATGTCCTATGTACACCAACATAAAGATAATTTTAAAGTATCCGCAAAACTCTCAGTTATTCCCGGGGCAGAGATAAGGTTTCAGCTTCAGGTTCAGCTTTAGCTTGCTCCCGCTCTTCCCATTGCTCATTACTCAGTCTGATCCGAGAGCTGCTGCCGATCGGAGCCGGAGCCGGAGCCTGACCCCTGCATCACGATGCTCGAACGCTGGCTTATCGCATTCTTTTCGGATTCGGTTTCCCCGTAAGGCGCCATGCTCCGCTTATGTAAGCTTCATTCCTAAGCCAGCCAGTGAGAGAGCCAGAGCCGGAGCCGCTCCCATTCCCAGCTTCCAAACCGGCGATAATAACCCCCAATCGAATGGGCTGGCGGACGTGCTGGCTGATCCTAAAGCTGATGCTTATAGCCCGGACCACGGCGGCGGCGGTGGCACTGCCCTGCCGGGCCGTTGTCTGGGCTTCTGATGGCGGCAAATGGTTCGATGGCGGCCAGGGCCAGGTCTTTTGCACCTGTGACAGCAGCAGCCACGTGGCCGATCTGCACTTGCTCCTGGGCGGCAAGAGACTCCCCCCGGACTCACCCGTCATCAACAGCACCACTGTGGCGTACACGAAAACCAAAGCCACGGAGACCGTGCAGGCTGAGTACGAGTGCTGGGCGCAGGAAGCGCCAGTGGGGTCGGTCAAAGTCACGGTGTTCGCCGTGCTTCACGTGAAGGACCTTGCCTGCCGGTTTCAAGGCGAGGAGCAGCTAAACTGCAGCTTCAGCCGGGCAGAGGGCAAGGATTTCTGGAGCGTGACCAGCTACCGGCTGGAGTCGAAGGATGCCCTGCAGGACACTTCCCGCTGCTCACCAGAGCCGGATAATCCCGCACGGATGCAGTGCGTGATGCAGATGACCAGCTGGGCCAAGGATTATGCAAGCCAAAGCTTCACGCTGACCATGACCAGCGGGCTGGGTGGTGGCACGCAGACTCAGAAGATCGAGTTGCCCACCGTCGAGATGAAGGTGCCGGCGTGGCCCGCGGACACCGTAGACATCACATTGAACGACACCGAGAGATGCCTGGCGTGGACCAACGAACAAAACCTGGTCAATGCAAAGCTGGAGTGGCGGGTGGAGCTGCGGCCCCGTCGGCCGGGAATTCCCGCCCAGAACTTCACAATGCCCGGGCGCGAAAAGACGCATCAGAGGACGCTCACGTTCTGCTTTCCGGAACCACCGCAGGCCAACCAGACCTTCGATGTGCGGCTCAAGCTGCGCTTCGATGTGACCGGAGCGATCTGGTCCGAGTATTACCCAGAGTTCGAGATCACTACGAAGGCCACCGTGCCCGCCCGCCCGCCGCAGTTCCTAGCCGAAGGCTTCTCCTACAAGGAGCTCGAGGGCAGCCGCGAGCTAACCGTCTTCTGGTTCCAGCTGGACGAGCTGGAGCACAACGGACCGAACCTGACATACGCAGCCCTGTGGGACGGGTAAGCCCAGGCTCCTGCCGCCCCAAATATCATCCATTAACTCCTCGGAACCATCGACCTTGGGTGTGTGGCTCAAGCCTGATCCCCCTTTGTATTCCCTTCCAGAGGTTATTAAAGTTTTAGTCAGGAGACTTTAATAAGGTCGCCCTATAAGGTATATTTATTCTTGATCAGCGTCAAATCAGACGAATCAACCAAAAACACCTCATAACGGGGTAAGATACAAAATTCAACTCGATATTTTTCTGATAAGAAATTTTTATTTATTAAAAAAAGAGTTATTACGAATTATTTATTTAGTTTCAAAATAATCACTTACCTGAAAATATGTAAGTAATGAAATTAAGGAGACACTTTGGAGCAACGTGCCGATTTTGAAACTAATTAAATAATTGGAAATTAATTATTATTTTTAAATTTGTCGCCACTTTTGTCTTACCTTGTTAAAAGCAGTTTTTGTTTGATATAGTAGTCATCGTCACTACGTGGACGGACAGCCGTCCACAGTGATATAGCCGAGATTCTAGGAAGAATCGGAAGACTCAGAGAGAATCAATAGGAAAGTCGACATAGTTTTGATAGCTTTCGATAGTTACTTATCACAATTTAAAAATAATTCTATTTAATCGTACGACTATATCCTATAGCTGTCAAATGGCAGACTTCAAGGGTACACCCAAAAAAAAATCATCATAGAACCTATACGATTGTTACATGAATTCTATACTCTTGAGTATGAAAAAATTCTTAATAAGATGATTATCAATTTAATACTACGAAAGTATAAATTTTATACTCATCTGCACCAATATTTCATAATAATCACTAACGCGACAAAAAGAAAAGCACTAAATTCCAGCTAACGCGATATGTTATCGAATTTTCGATGTAGGTTCGTATAAAAATAATACTCAAAAATACACAATTGAAACTATAGAGTATGAAAACCAAACCTTGGAGTATACATTTTATATTTTTAAGTATAAAATTTATACTAAACCCGTTATACTGCTTGAGTATACTTTTAAGACAACGCGTAGAAAGGTTAAACTCTTGTTTTTATTTTTATTCGACACAAACGTCGGCTTCCAGAAGTTGGCTAGCTTTCTGGATTTTCACTAGCATTGCTTTTACTTAAATTTATATGAATCGTTATTTCCATAGAACTGGAAATAATAATGACACGTTAGCTGTATTTTATATTTATGTAATTATAATAATTTATATTTTTCATTTAATATAAATGCGCCTACGCGTAGATTTCATAAAATAGCAAATGACTAAGATATCTATTTTAGATTGAAAATAAATTTGATCGTATCATATTTTCTTCTTGTTTAGCAAATAGGAAACCCAAGCCAACATTTTTTACTTATTTAAAGAATAGACGTTGAAGTTGTATAGCCTATAGCTTTGACTTCTACAAAATGCACATTAATTCGGATACAAATTTAATTTAAATCAATTTAAAGATTAGAACATTAAGATAAGTAACGCCAAAGTTTTGTTTAAAACCCAAACAGAGAGAACGCTCTCTTGTTCACATACACCGACAGCCGTAGAGAGCGCAATTTTGCTCGCCAGCAGAAAAACACCTTTGCATATTGCAACTCAAATGTATGCCCGTTCGGCATCTTAGTGAATATATTGGTCCTTGGCGTCAGTCTCCTATCTATTCCCAATCGCACTCTCACCCTCAGAGCCGCGCTCTTACTTGCCCAAACTAATCCTCCTTACTGTTCCAGCCGCCAGGAGGCCGACCGCTACGGCAGCAGCTTCGCCACCTTTACGAATTGGGATCCCACCAGGCCGGGCAACGTGAGCGTGAGGAGTCGGAACAGCGTGGGTTTCTCGGTGAACAGCAGCTGGCTGCTCGTGCCCGCGGTGAGCGAGGTGGCGAAGCGCCAGTCCACCATTCTGGAGTACCACCCGGCGGCCTTCAGGCTCGCCTGGGACAAACCGGAGGAGAGCAGCCTGCTGGCAGGGTACAATGTCTACTGGTGCAATGCCTCCGACATTCTCGGCCAGTTCTGCAAGGACGGCGCCACCATCCACCACAAATGGCTGGACGATGTGGATCGGCCGGAGTACACATTCCCGAACTCGATGGCCCTGATGGACATGGCCGTTTCGGCTAAATACAGTGACCATGTCAGCGGCGGCCTGAACCTCAGGCTGGTGGGCGATGAGGCCAAGTTGAGGGCAGAGGCCTTCCAGTTCAGATTAGCGCGGGTCCTGGAGGGCATCGGTGCTCTGCTGGTGCTGGGCCTGGTCGCCTTGTCGGTCCAGAAGCTACACCAAATGGCTGACATCAGGGTTGAGCTGCCGGAAATGGCCCTCCCCTCAAAGCAGCCTCAGGCTGAGCCTGAGCCACCGGCTAAATCTGAGCCACCGGCCCATTTAGAGGCATCTGCTGTTATTGGCATTACTGAAGAGTATGTAAGTTTCACCTTTCGTAATAGGGTCAATGGTAATAGGGTCAATGATAGAGTGGAAGTGGATATGGAGCTCACAACGTTTGCTTCAAACGGCGGTGGCACAATCTCCGAGGCGGAGCAGGAGGAGGAGCATGCGGAGGAGCTCGTTGCCGAACCCGCACCGGAGTCCGCGCCATATGTGCGCATGGACAATGGGAATCCCGTTGGCTATGTCATGCCGCCGCCGCCACGATTAATCCCAAACAACGATGGATATATCAATCCCCCACCGCCCCACAACGCTGGCTATGTCATGCCGCCTCCTCCACGATTAATCCCTAATAACGATGGATACATCAATCCCCCACCGCCACCAGTGAATCCTAATAACGATGGCTATGTCTATGGCATGCCGCCTCCGCCACGATTAATCCCTAGCAACGATGGCTATGTCATGCCGCCGCCGCCCAGATTGAATTCCTAACAACAATGGCTACGTCAGTCCGCCGCCTCCGCGATGAATAGATTCAAGCGATGAATAGACGCACGCCTCCTCCCGCCTTGCCTGGCCTGGCCTGGCATCAGTGTCGCATATTCAACGGAAAATCCCACGTAATTTAAGTCCTTCCTCTCAGCCTAATGCTTATCGCTCATTAGTTTATATAAATATATAAGAATGTATATAGAATTCGTTGAAACAAGTGTATATTATGCCATTATCATGTGGCGCTATCTTATTCAGGGAATCGGAAGTTCGTTGAAGCAAAGTCTGGGAGAATCCAGAGTCAAGAGCGGGAGTGCTTGGTTATTTTTTAAGATATTTGGTAGTGAATACTCAGAGTATGGATATATTGATGTCTATAATATGTACAGAATAATGGTAATAGTAAAATAACATAACCTTTTCCAAATTAAGCCGATTCCCATTGGTGGAAATAAATCGCTTTTGGTTAATGAATGATCACTGTGAACGGTAGTCCACGTAGTGACGATGAGCACCGAGATTGGTGCGCAAGGAGACTACTATATAGAGCCGTAGAATTGAAAATCTGCTACGAAAGTCCTTTCAGAACCATTTATATCTTTATTAAAAGGTTTTGTAAAGCTCTTTGAAACTGCATACTAAGATTTTTCAAAGACGGATTAGGTTAGGAGAAATGGGAGTGAAAGTTCGAAAATGAAACTTTTGAAAATTCTAGCTGTTAAGGCCGGTGGAGGAAAAATTCTCTAGCACCTCAATCATATCGATTCGATTCTCCGTTAAAGAAATCAGATAAAAACACTTCTAACGAGGTGAGATAAAAGTGACGATGGCACTATCAACTTGAAAGATTTCTGATATCAAACTTTGTGACGATTTATAGTAACGTTAACAAAAAAGACCTCTATCAAAAATAATTATAGCTTCGTAGTTACTTTAATTTACTTATATTTTTGAATTTTTTTATCAGGACCATTGAAAAATATATTATAAGGTGAGCAAAATAAGTCACCTTATAGGGGTAGCAACGTACTACCAACAAAAAAGTTAAAAGTTTTCACTAATTTGTTTCCAAAATAATTAAATCAAATAAAAACACCTCTTAACGGGGTGAGATAAAAGTGACGACGGCACCTTTAACTTCAAAAGTTTCTAAAATCGAATTGTGTGACAATTAATAGTAAAATAGTAAAATAAGTACAAATAATTCAACTAGTTTCTAATTCGACACGCTGGTCTTTAGTTTTTAAGGCTAGATATTTTATAGCTTAGTGCCGAAAACGAAACTAGTTGAATTATTTGTCTTATTTATTTATTTTTCTATTAATCGTTACTATTAATCGTCTCAAAATTCGATATCAGAAATATTTGAAGTTGAAGGTGCCATCGTCACTATTATCTTATCTAGTTAAGAGGTGATAAATAAAGACAGGGATCTTGAATTTGGTTTACAATGCTTGAGAGACTCCCAGCCCCAAGGCTTCACCAAGAAGGAATCCCATACGAAGATGGTTAGTTTAGCTTAACGCTACTTTGTATATTTAATAAAAAAACATTCTTGTACAAACCATGGAAAATTACAAATAACCAAAGATTACATAGAGATATGTAAGAATAGAGTGGAGTATTCTGTGTCCCGCGTCCGTGCTGTGCCAGCGCCATCACAATCCCCCTTCCAATCAGAGATTGGAGGAGGCCTGCTTGCCGCCGTGCCACTTGTAGGAGCCAGAGTACTTAAAGTTGTTCTCCTCGCACTTGCGATCGGCCTGCTTGGGCCCCCGGGAGCCGTACTGGTAGGCGATGGGCCGGACGCGCTCCCGCTCGATCTTGTGCAGGATGGGGGTGAAGATGCGCCACGCCTCGCGCAGCTCGTCGGAGCGGACAAAGTGCATCTGGGAGCCGCAGAAGACATCGAGGATGAGCCGCTCGTAGGCATCGGGCAGGTAGGAGTCCTTGTAACGATGCTCGTACGTGAGATCCAGCTCCGTCTCCTCGATGTCAAAGGTGATGCCGGGGCTCTTGGTCATCATCTTGAAGTACAGGGCCTCGCCCGGCTGGACGCGGATGACCAGCTCGTTGCGCTTCGTGCTGCCCTCGAAGATGTCGCCGGGCACGTCCTGGTACTGGATGCGCACCTCCGCCTTGCGCTCGTTCAGCGCCTTGCCGCAGCGCAGGATAAAGGGCACACCCTGCCAGCGCTCGTTGTTGATCTTCAGCACGCCAAGGGCGTAGGTGGGCGTGTTCGAGTCCTTGTTGACGGTCGGGTCGTCCAGGTAACCGGTGCGCTCGTCCTCCGTGGTGCCGGCAGGATTGCCGACATACTGGCCCAACACCATGTCGTCGACGGTGAGGGCCTGGATGCTCTTCAGCACCTTGACCTTCTCGTCACGTATGTCGTCCGGATGGCAGCTGACCGGCTTCTCCATGGCCACCAGGGAGAGGATCTGCAGCAGATGGTTCTGCATCACGTCGCGGATGATGCCGAACTCATCGAAGTAGCCGCCGCGGCCCTGGGTGCCGAAGGGCTCCTTGAATGTGATCTGCACCGAGGCAATGTTCTCGCGATTCCACGTCGAGCTGAGGATCTTGTTGCCGAAGCGAATGGTCATCAGGTTCTGCACCATCTCCTTGCCCAGGTAGTGATCGATGCGGTACAGCTGCTCCTCGTGGAACAGGCCGGCCAGGTGGTCGCTCAGCGCCTGCGACGAAGCGTCGTCGCGCCCGAAGGGCTTCTCGATGATCACGCGGTTCCAGCCACTGCAGGAGGGGTTCATTTGGATGCGATCAGGGATAAGTGGGGGAGGGGACTACTCACCAGACGGACATGCAGATCTGCTTGATGTTGACCGTCACCTCCTCGAAGACGCTGGGCGGCAGGGCCAGGTAGAAGATGCGGTTTGCCTTGTTCTTGTTCTCCATCAGCTCCAGCTGCTGGTTGAGCAGCTCGAACCCAGTGCGTCCGTCGTAGCTGCCCGCCACGTACTCATTGAGCGCCCAGAACTCCTCGTATTTTGCCTGCTCGTGGGGCTGTACCTGTGGAGCGCGTACGAGGCAGTAGTATCTATGGTCTAAGGAGACAACAGTCGTGTCCAACTCACCTTCATGTACTGCAGGCAGGCCGCCTTCAAGCTGGCAATCGAGAGCTTGGAGCGCGCATAGCCGCAGAATTTGGTGGGCTTCGGGAGCAGGTCATCGCGGTAGAGCCACCACAGCGTCGGGTAGATCTTCTTCTTGGCCAGATCACCGGACGCCCCAAAGATGACGAACGTGTGCGGTATCTTGCCATCGAAGTGGGTGCCCTCGCAGACCATGGTCGGGGACTTGAGCGACTTGATGATGAGATCCAGGGCGGTGTGATCTGTGTGGACACAGGGTAAGTGGGTTCTCATGAGTATCATGTGAAATTGCAGGCAGTAATAAGACCCTCAAGGCAAAGAAACATCGAGAAATTGATTTCTGATCAGTGATCAGCAGAGAACAAATATTTTCTCCATGTCATTGTTTTTCTTTAAGATTGGACAAGGCTGGAGGGTCTTTCTTATCTATGCACTTCGATTTTCGGGCTATACTTTTTCCAATTTTAAGACATTCTTCCATTTCTCTTACAGGATATCCCTTTAAAATAAAATATCTTTAAAATATAATAGCAGAACCCTCCCGGAGATCTGATTTCCTCAACAAACCCATTTTCTACTTGACTCATGGCACCATTTCCTCATTTAAACACTTGACCTTGACTATGCCTAGGGAATGTTCGGTATAAACCGGGAAAACCCCCTATTATCTTTCAGTCTTTATCTTAAAAACAACTAATATCTTTTTCAACTCGAATATACTATGATTTGTAACCCAATAATTCGGAATTTATGCCCTTGGGAAGTTCTTAAAAGGAGAATATCCCCCGAGCCAGGCTAAGGAGCAGCTGTAGAGCGAGCTCTAGAGGACTCACCTGGAGTGAGTGTGCCTAGAGTGGCCGGAGGAGAGTGAATGGCCACGGCCTTGTGCTGACCCTACTTATGAATGGAATGGAGCGGTTGATAAGCACTCGATAAGGCCCGGGATTGGTGGTTGTCTAATCACGATGACTAGCCACCAAGTCCTCCAACTGACTCTGCCAGAGGTCACCTGGTCACCCACCGTTCTCCCTCAGCGTTGATCGGTTGCGGAAGACAGTTAGTTCCACAGCTGGTCTCAGGTGTGCGGGCGCGTATCTTTCGATGCGGTTGCACAAAGCGAATAAACTGCTGCGCTGTGCTTGACTTTGAAAAGCTGTAAGCGGCGGTGGCGCGGTCAACGGCGACGTCGTCGTTGGCGTCGTCGTTGGCACAAAGTGCAAATTGCACTAGCGCATCAGTGTGTAAGGGTGTGTAAAGACAACAGTACACTGTAACAGGTGTCGTATATCCGAGATCTGACGAGCTCAGACAGTCGGGGCTTGAGTCGCAGCCTCAGCAGATCGCCCCCTGGTGGAACGGCTCTATACCAGAATTCTAAGTGAATCTTACGATCTAAGGAAACTACAATTTAGTTCAGTTTACAATTAAGCTTCAGTTGTCTTAAGATACAGGCGGTTCAAGGTCATAACTCTCTAAATTTGACACTGTTCCATCTACTAAATACGAGTTCGTGTACAAACTCTAGATCTTTCTCGTATATCCATCCCATTTCCTAAGCACGTATCGCTAGAAATAACAGAGATATGATATTGTGAAATACTACATGTTTACGGCTATTTCGGTTGTCTCACCTTCGCACAACGTAAGCCCAGTCTGTAACTGAGATGATTCTAAACAAATAAAATCGTTTGGAACTCAATTTCAGGTGTAACGCAAACATATATGGATGTTATTATTATATTCCACAAAAAAAAACCTAGTTTATATATTGCATACCCTTCGTGTGATTAATCTGCCTTTAGTTTATTTATAGTTTATTATTATTATTATTATTAGACACATGTGTATGCCAATGACTAGATGTGTCACCTGATCTACGCCTAAGCTGAGCAGCTATTGCCTAGTATATACAAGTTGGGTTGGGAAGAGTCTCTTAAGAACCAGATAGGATAGGTTAAGTTTCAACAAGTTGCTTGTTGTTCTTTATTTTCCTTAGAGATAACAGAAGGCACCTTCAATGATGCCGGCTTTTAATTGAGAACTTTGAGTATTCCTAACCAATAACAGTTATTTTAATAATAATAAAATTTTTCACACATCCAATAAGGTGCAGTAAATTCTGTACTGATTTCCTTACAGAAATTCTACTGTAAATTCTGCACATGAATTCTGTACAGAATCCGCTGTAAACTCTGCACATGAATTCTGTACTGAATTCCTTACAGAAAAGATAGAGATTTAATAACTTGTAAACTTGTTTTCTATAAAGGTCTTACGAACAACTTAGGGGTTCTTGGAGGGTTTTTTTTTATACCAAACAGATCTGTACATTGAAAGTCTTCATTTCTCTGTTGTTTTTAAATATATTTATTTACATTTACATATAATATGTAAAGCTTTGTTCTATTAGAAAATAAATAAGATCAGAATGTTCCTCTTTTGGGGAATATTCGTAAAACCAACCCTCTATACGGGGAATATTCCCTTATTTTATACTTATTTTGGGCAATCTGCGTATGTCGGGGGTTCGGGGGACCTCTATTCGGGGCTAAGTCGTACACCTACCAAACTAAGGTGGCCAAAATCGATTTGAAACCAAGTAAGAAGTTGCTGGCCAGGTGATGCATACTTTTCGGCCGCGGGCGATCCAAACCCAAATCTGGGGGAACTGACCGGGGGCCTGGGGATGGCTACACAGAGGAGATACCGCGATGGTGAATCACAGCCACGGCCAGTAATTATAATCTCGGCCGAATCGCATTTGACATTGACACAGACGGCGGCACGGGGGCAAGGAGACCCGGAGAGCGGTAGAGGGCGATGGAGGAGACAGCGGAGACAGAGAACAAGGTAATGTGAACATGAAATAATGTCTGAATAAATTAAAATCGAGCGGGTTTCGAGTTTGGAAAGGCTTCTCGCTGGCCCCCGCTGGCACAGGCACAGAGGCACAGGGACAGGCACAGCTCAGCAGCGCACTCGCATGGCACGGCACGCATGTGTGCCAATTATTTACGTGTAGAATGTGCGCGGCGAGTTCCCAATGTCATTACCGCGGAGAGTGGAGAATGGAGAGTGGAGAATGGAGAGCGAAAAGCGCCAAAGGTTATTGCCAGGCTCTAATCTTCGGGGAGTGAGTGGTTGCTATTGTTGGCCAACAACAACTACACGTCATCGGTAGATAATTGGGGAGTGAGAGCGGGAAGATTGAGCGTTTTGTGATAAGACGGCGTCGTCCGTTATTTTTTGTAGGTGACCCCCCAGGCGAAGAACACATTTTGAAGGGCGCCGCGCGCGCTCACAGTCACTCACAGTCAGTCACGGTCACAGTCACTCTCACTGTTCCAATCTCCCACCTGTCAGCACTATAGTGATCGCAGAAAGTGTGCGCCCACTCCAAACACTTACCTTCCTTTTGCGTTGCCATCTTGTCCCGCAATCCCGTTAGCTATGTCGAACGAAGAGGAAGAAGGCACACACAAGAAAAAAAAACTATTTTGGTTTGATGAATAACGCTGTAGATTTCTTGTTTGGTTTGGTGATTTCACTAGCTAAATGTTAAGCAATACGGCTCTTGCAGCTGGTAGGTAAGTAATTACGGCGGCCAACGGATTGGAGCTTGAGTTTGGAGTCGCGGAGCCCTCGAAAGCACAGTAATGGAGCCCAGCACGATCGTTCCCTGACTGCGCCAGGCCGAGCGCACAAAGCGTGCATGAAGCGGCGGCGGCACTGCCAATGGCAACAACAAGAAACGACGCTTTGTAACCGACGGCGGTGATCGGGCCCAGGAGCGGATCCAAGCTCCCCCGTCTTGTACGCCCCGCGGTTTATCTGCTTGCGCTGAAGTACCATGTAAACATTGATTGGGGGACAAGCGAATACTCCAAATAAACATAATAACAACACTTTCTGTTATTGATATTGCTTTCGTAATCAATTTACTCTCTATTTCAACAGAATATTGCTGAATTTACTCTCTATTTCAACAGAATATTGTGTAAAAGTTAAACAATCATATTGGAAAATGATCTAACAAGACGATGGGTTTTGGGTTACCATGTGCAAGTCAAGTTTCCGCCGAAAGAACAACAAAAATCGTTTCTTTTTTATAATAATTTATTACATATAAGGTATTATTTTGTTTTGTTGTCAGCTCCTCTGCGGTCTTCGGCCATTGTTTTTAACGTTCAGCCGAAGCACAGGCCGCAGCGGTCTTCGGTTGCCCCTATATTAGGCCCTGTCCAAACAATTTGTTAAACTATTAAAGATAAAAAAGCTACGCCCCACCCCCGTGATGACGCCCACCCCCCGATTGTTAATCCGATCCGTCCCTGGCTCAGCCTGTTGCCTGTTCTCCGTTGTGCACTCATTCACACAAACACACACACACGCGCGCGCGCAACGTAAACACGGCCCTCTGTATGTGTGACGCTTCGCCGCATGCGTTTGCTGCCTGCTTTTGGTTTCTGTTTAGGCGAGTGTTTTTGTCGGAAGAAGAAGCGGGGTGCGGTGCGTGGAAAGGGGATCGGAGGGAGCCAGATCGGCAGCCAGCGTTGCCAGCTAGCTGAAATGTATGTGGGAGTGGGAATGGAACTAACTAAACTAAATTTACCAAGTGTGGCAGAGACGAAACGGGGGAAAGGGATGCGGCTAGACTTCTACAAGGTTTACGGACATGCAGACATATACCTATTCCAAATATAAAAGATCAGCGGAGCCGGTGCCGGAGCCGCTAAGCCCTCCGCCGCCGCGCTGTAATTGTTTTGTTATCTGTAGTCGTGTTGTTGCATACGTAATTCATGGGTCAGGCCAACAGGTGTAGTTCATGCGAGCGTGTGTCGTGTGTGTTTCCTGTCTTGTGTTGTGTTCTGTTGCCTGCTGCAAGGGCCCCCTCTCTATTTACAATTTCATTTATTCCTATGCGGCCCACCCAACGCCCGCTACCCGCTACCCGCCAACCAACAGCACAGGCACAGGAACGGATGAGCCAGAGTTGGGACACGTACTGTTAGTGGATGTCGGTCGTCAGTAGAAGAGCACCGAGTGCAGGATCACACGGTTGCGACGCTCCTCGAACTCCTGGATCATTTCGTCGATGTCGTTGTCCAGATCCGTGGACTTGGCCAACTGGAAAGGGAAGAAGGAAGAGCGAAGAGCGAGTGAGCCAGGGTCACGATCCGGCTCGGAGCGGGCCTCCTACCAAGTTGATCATGTCCGTAATGAGAAAGGCGCCCATCAGAGCATCCTCGGCGTTGTCCACCACGTCCACGTTGAGGACATGCACGGGACGGTTGTCCACGGACTCCACCGACTCCATGTGCAGCACCACCAGGTCGTAGACGCGTTCCTCTACAGTGACAATTATGTCAAACTGCTCTTTGGTGTCTTGAAAACGTTCCGGGCACTTTTTGATACGCCGGTTGCGGTCCAGCATGTGCAGCAGCCCGTTCTGTGTGTAGCTGTGGTGGGCAAGCAGCAAAGGAAGAGAAGGCTGAGTTAAAGGACTAGGCTAGGCTCAGGTCGACCAGGTCCAGGCAACTTACAACTCCTTGTCCTTCGTTTCCAGGTCGCGGTAGATGTCCTCATAGCTAGTGCCGAACTCGTAAACATTCGGCTTGTCGAACGCCATGCCCGGCAACTTGACGCGCTCGCCGGTGCCGTAGGAGCGCACGTTGTAGCCCTTCTTGGCCAGGAAGTTGTGCGCCTCCATGGAGCGGTTCATGTTCGAGGAGCAGACCACGGCCACGGACAGTTTGCTCGGATCAGTCATGTCTCTTTGGCAGTGTGTGCAAAAAATTAAGCACAAAAATGTTCACTGGAAGAGTGTAGCGATAAATGATAACAAAAATACCATACCATACCATGCCTTAA
The DNA here is from genome assembly GCA_008042535.1 of Drosophila tani. Classification (NCBI taxonomy): domain Eukaryota; kingdom Metazoa; phylum Arthropoda; class Insecta; order Diptera; family Drosophilidae; genus Drosophila; species Drosophila tani. The sequence goes on from VNJO01000481.1 coordinate 81,926, forward strand.
AATAAATCGATTAAATACCATTCCAGTATTTTTTTTTAATTCCAGCTGAGCAAGATTGTGAATCCCGTCATCTTATGACATGAAGTGAAGTACTGCATTTAGCATTCTCTTTGAGGGAAACAGCTGTTTTTTGTTTTGGTTTTGATTTAACGGAAGATTAAATTCAATTTAAAATTCAAACAAATGGTATAGGAATCTAAGGGTGACAAAACAGTTGTGTTAAGATAAATGCAGGTGCATTTATTCGATAGTTTTCGCCTTTTTCTGCCTATCGATGTGGGATTTTGCCCAACTAACACTTGGTCAGCTGTTTTTTCAACAAATGAAATTTATTGCCCGACGGCGGAACATATTCATGAATTTCTTTATGTTGTTAAGCTAATTAGCACTTAAAAGATATTTCGCTGGCTATTGTACTCTGGACGATCATAGGCGTAGGAGCTGGCGACCCATCGAGTATGGATAAGCCTATCGATAGACAAGGAATGGGGCTGCCAACCTAACCCAATAGGGAATCGATGACGCCGGGAAATTTTGAAACAACGGATATCAAACCGCAATTATCGCGGTTTTCTTTCTCCCCTGTCTTGAAAAGGAGCGAAGAGAGTTACTGCTCCATTTAATTGGAGCCGATGCAGAAGATTAAAAAAATCGGTAATGAAAATCAAAAATTGAAAACAAAAAGTGATTTGTGCCGGATCAAAAATGTTTCTTGTGCTGCATTCTTTTGATCTATTAATTTTGGGGCCGTACATATTTTTATTTGGAGCAAAAAGTATGCCGAAACTTGTAATCTGGTTTTACCCGTCCCGACTCCTCAACACCTTCAAACCCTTTTTTAGACACTTGTCTGTTTAATTATCCAAGCGAAACCATTTGAAAAACTTCAAAAAATGCAGTTTGTATCAATTTTCCTCGTTTTCGAGTGCTTTCCGAGAAAACACAAATAATAGACTGGTCATTAAGGAAGGACACCAAAATAATGAAAAACAAAACAAATTCCCTTAAATATTTTTAATTTATCTGAAAATTAAGTAACTACTTCTGTATGGATATGAACTAAAAAAAAAAACAAAAAAAAAAGTTTAATAAGGCTTTACCACCATTATCATTAAAAAGTGTTGCTTTAAATCATTTTAGTATTTTTTTATTTTCAATGTTTCATCTTTTGTTTTTTGTCTTGCTTTTTTCGTCTGCTTTGTGTCTTTTGTTTTGTTCGTTTTTTTTTTTTTAATATTTTCTTTTTTTCTTGAATTTATTTATTAATTAATCTTTATGTTTACTTATTGATTTAGTATCTTCCACTTGCTCATCCACGCATTTTCCTCTCCGCTTTTCGCGCTCCCAGCGCTTCTCTTCAAAGTTTCCATTGCCACTTCTTATTTTGAGGGGGGATGGTGGGTGGTGGTGGGTGTTCTGGTTGAAGGAAAGGGTGGAGCTTCTTTTGGGGGCTGGGAAGAAGGTGTTTCTCGGAGAACGGAACGGATCGGATCGGAACGGAACGGTGGCATCATCCATCTCCATCCCTCTCTTTTCCGCTCGCCTGCTGTGGCGCATGCAAATATTCTTAATATCCTCCACTTGAAATAATTTTTTAGCATAACTATTAAATAATTTATATATATATATATATATATATATGTATGTATATATACATATATATGTATATTCAGCTTTTGTTTTTCGCATTTCTTTCAATTTAAATTTTATAATTATTATCGTAATTATTATTTAATAAAATACTCAACAAATAATTTAATGTTTTCTTTTTTTTAGCTTTTCTCATATTTCCTCCCGTTTTCGTTTTAGTTTTTCTGTTACTGTCTTGCTGCTGGCTTTAATTTTTTTATTCATTTTTATTCAGTATTTATATTTTGATTCGTTTAGTACTATTTAAACACTTAATAGGTATTATTTTGTTTACCTTTATATGCATATGCTTGTTTGTGGACACTTTCCTTTCCTTCAAGCTTCGTACTCAGCCACGCGAAGTGTTTGTAATCAGTGCGAGAGGTCAGTAGTCAACCTCTAGCTCTCTCGCACTGCTTAGGGACACTTTTCGCGTGTCTGAGTACGTAGCTTTATTAAAAAAAAAGAACCAAATGAGAATGGAATTAAATCTCACGTCAAATCGAATCGAAATGGAAGCGAACAAAATGCAGACTCAAACAAATCTAAATGAAAACATCTCTTGGGGATTTTTTTTATCAAACATTTCGCTTGTTTATTTTGTTTCTCTTGTTGTTTCTTGGTTGTTGTTGTTGTTGTTTTTGTTGTTGGTTTCTTTTGTGGGCTGTGGATCGAACCGAAACCGTTAAGTGGTAATAAAAAATAATGATAATCATAATAATCATATAATAATAATAATAATAATTAATAGTCGTTTTAAATATATATATATGTATATATATTGTATAATTTATAATTTAAAAATGTGCATTTTACATAATTATATTATAGAATATATTCGCTCATACTCCTCTTCACACCATTCCGTCCATTCCTAATTCTTTCTTTTCTTCTCTTCGCTCATTTCGCTCTTTTTAAAATCAACACACTCGCGCGCGCGTTCATCCAATCGTTATCGATGAAATCGCGTCGATAACACACACACACACATATATGTGCATATATATATGTATATATATATAAACATATACATATACACATAGATATACCATTATGGTATCGGCTTAAATAAACGAATAAAAATCATCATTAATCATTATCCTCATCTCATATTATTATGAAAACAAAAAAAAAAAAAAAAAACTTACAACTGATTGGCTAAAATTAAAGGAAAGTACGTACATATACAAATTTGCATATAAATCTGAAATGGATCTTCTGGTTCTTCTTTTGCATTTTATCTTGGTTTTGTTTTTTGTTTTTGTTTTCTTGTTTAATTTTAATTGTATTTTAGGCATAAATTATTTATATAAATATTTACAATTTTCTTTGCTACTTGTTAGGGAGTTTTTCTTGTTGTTGTTTTTGCTGTTTTTACTGTTTCTTCTGTTTCTTCTGCTGCTTCTTCCCGTTATCTCATCATCTATCTCTTTCTCTGCTTGCCGCCATCTTGTTTTTGGGGCCTTTCTTTCTTTCTTCTCTTTCCCGTTACCGATAGATACCGCGTTTCTGCAATATTTTATATGCTGCGCTGCGCTCTAAAAACTAATTTCGGGGTTTCTTCATTCATAATTTCAGTTTTTTTGTTTGTTTTCTTGTTTTATATACTTTTACTTTATGTTTGTTTTTGTTTTTCTTGTTGTATAGACTAAAGAAAAAAATGTTTTTAGCTTTTGGATAAATCTGCTTTCGCTGCGTCCTTTTCCTTTCTTTCATCCTTTGCCTTTGCCTACCTTCCCCTCTCTCTCGTTGTGAGCCTTCCATCCTTGTCGTGTCTACTTATTTTTTTTTGCGGATTTCATATCGGTTTTACATACATATAATTCTATATATATATATATATATTATTGAAACATTTAGCTTGGTAGTTCATGTTTTTTTGTTTTTTTTTTTTGCAGTTTTTTATATATATGTATATATATAGGTTTCTATATTAATATGCCTTGGATATTAATATTTAATACAATGTTACGCGCATAGTGCATTACAAATATAGTTTTAAAATTAAAAAAAAAAAACATGTATATATATATGTTGTTAAATACATATATAATTATAATTTTAATAAAAACTATTACATTAGTTTATATTATGAAATATAATTCGAAGTAGGACTCTACTTCAAATGGGGGCTTTCATCTTAATGTGTTCTCTTTTTCTCCCTTTTCTTTCCCCTATGCGCCGCTGCTCTCTTTCTTTCTTTCTTTCTTTCTTTCTTTCTATATTTCTTTGTTGTTGTTGATGTTGCGTGGCAACCCTGGCTTCCTATTCATCTGATTGATTTTCTATCTCTCTCTCTTGCTTATTTTGCGGATATTTCTTCAAAGTGCATTACGGTCTTTCTTTTTTTTACTGTTTGCTGTTCGTTCAAGTCTACGAGTATATACATATGTATACGTGTGTGTGTGTGCGATGGTTATAGATTTATTTTCCATATTAAATATATTAAATCAAGTTGAATTTTGGGGATTTTGATACAAAACAAGCGCCAAAATAATGTTTCCCACTCCATTTCAGAAATAAAGCTTCCTAACATAAATTGAATGCATTACAAGTGTATTTTTTATGTACAATCAATTAATAAAACAGAGATTGGGGAAATAACTGAGCGATTTATGATGTAATGTTGTGTGTTGTGGAATATTTAGAAATAAGAAAGCTATCGAAAGTGTGAATGTGTGTGTGTAAGTGACTATGTGAGTGTGCAAACCCAAAAAAAAAAAACCATGCAACTAACTGTATTCTGTAATTCTTCTTCTCTTTCGCTTCTAACATTTTATTTCCGGTTGGTTTGCCGTTTCCGTTTCCGCTTTCAGCTGTTTTACTTTATATACTGTATGCTTTTTTAGCCTACGCTAATTTGCTATGTTTTTTACAAAGAAAAAATTATTCTCTCTCGCGCGCGCCTTCTCCTTTCTCTTTTCTCTCTCTCACTTGCTCTCGGGAATCGTTTTTTGCTTGTTTTTTTTTGTGTTTAGATGCCACCTAATAACTAATTTACATTTAGCATTTAATTATTATTAATGTTATATATATATATATATATATTATATATTAATTATTCTGCTTGGTATTTTATAGTTAACAAAAAAAAAAAGTGTGTTTATATAGAGCAGCCTTTATAAACAATTTCTCAAGCTTTATTTTCCACCTCCGCCGGTGTGATTTACCCCCTCATCTTTCTTACTTTCTTACGATTTTCTCAGATTTTCTCTCATCTACCTATCTCTCATCTCATTTCTTGTAGCAGCTTTTCTCTTGTCAGCTTTGCTTTCTTCTCTCTCTCGTCTTTCTCCTGCTGGTTTTGCTGCTTTCTCTGGTTTCTGTTTTGTTTTTTTTTTTTTTGCTTTACGCGTGTTTATCACATTTAATATATATATATGTATATATATATAATATATATATATATATTTATTATATATTTTATATTTATATTTTATAGTTGCTTTAATTTAAGTTCTTCTTTCCCATTTTTGTTGGTTTGCGACTCGCCGTGGTGTGGTGTTCATTGTTATTCTCTTGGTGTTGATGCTTTTGCTGCTGGTTCCCCCTGGGGTTCTTTGGAGGCAGCACCCCCTAGCTTGGCTTGGCTTTCGCGGCAGTGTTGCGCAGGCAGCGTCGTCTGTCCTCGTAATATATCCTCCTTCCAGTTCCTTATCCGCTTACAGCTTACAGCAGCTCTTGTTGCAACAGCAACTTGTGTTGCTGCTGCTGCAGCAGTGCCTGCTGTTGCAACTGTTGCTGCTGCCAGCGCTTGTATTTGCCCTGATACGTTGGTGATGTCCCATCTCCCGACTCTCCTCCATCTCCTACAGCATCTACTGCAGCGAGTGCATCCGTTGTCATTGTCATTGTTTGCAGCATTAGGTTGTTGTTAATCATAGTGCTATTATTATTGCTAAAGTGCACAACGGCGGCGGCATCCATCACAGTTTCATAGCAATATGCGGCAGCTGCATCCAGCAACGTTGTCGTTGTCGTTGCTGTTGCATAATTGCTGCTACTGTTGCAGTGCAGATGCTGAAGATGCTGCTGCTGATGATGCTGATGCGGATGCTGCTGATGATGCTGATACGGGTGCTGGTGCTGCTGCTGCTGCTGGAGTTGATGGAGTTGCTGGAGTTCCAAGTACTGCAGGTTATGCAAATGATGTTGTTGTTGGCAGCTGCTGGCAGCAGCAGCTAGCGTTCCTCCCACTGCTGCGAATTATGAATTGGAATTACGCTTGGTTGGCAGCTAGGACGAACTGGATTGATTCATATTGCCAAACATGTGGGCAGAGAACGATGTCTGGCCGGTGGAGTTGGCCTGCGAAGTTGACGATTGTTGCTGTTGCTGCTGCTGTTGCTGTTGCTGCTGCTGTTGCTGCTGCTGCTGCTGTTGCTGCTGCTGTTGATTGAGCGATCCCCGTCCATGCTTGGGTATCGGCGGCTGGATATACTCGTGCCGGGCCAAAGCAAACACATCCATGCGGTCCTCCTTGCGATAGGCCAAACAGCCTCGAATGAAACTCTGGAAAATAAGCAAAGATTATAAAATGTATTTAGGATCTCCAATCTACACCCACCTTGGCCTCGTTGGAGACGGTTGGCTTGTTGGAGAACTGCACTTCGGTGGCCTTTAAGATGGTGTTCTCTTCGAGAATCGTGGCCTGCGACTGATTATGGCCAAAGGGCTTCTTGCCGTACAGGCATTGGTAAAAGATGACACCGACACTCCAAACGTCCACCTTGGATGAGATCTTTGGTGGATTCTTGCCCACAACAAAGCACTCGGGTGGCAGATACCTAAAATAAATAAATAAGTAAATAAATAAATAAGTAAATAAATAAATAAGTAAATAAATAAATAAGTAAATAAATAAATAAATAAATAAGTAAATAAATAAATAAATAAATAAGTAAATAAATAAATAAGTAAATAAATAAGTAAATAAATAAATAAGTAAATAAATAAGTAAATAAATAAATAAGTAAATAAATAAATAAGTAAATAAATAAATAAGTAAATAAATAAATAAGTAAATAAATAAATAAGTAAATAAATAAATAAGCAATTAAATAAATAAATAAATAAATAAGTAAATAAATAAATAAATAAGTAAATAAATAAATAAGTAAATAAATAAATAAGTAAATAAATAAATAAGTAAATAAATAAATAAGTAAATAAATAAATAAGTAAATAAATAAATAAGTAAATAAATAAATAAGTAAATAAATAAATAAGTAAATAAATAAATAAGTAAATAAATAAATAAGTAAATAAATAAATAAGTAAATAAATAAATAAGTAAATAAATAAATAAGCAATTAAATAAATAAGTAAATAAATAAATAAGTAAATAAATAAATAAGTAAATAAATAAATAAGTAAATAAATAAATAAGTAAATAAATAAATCAATAATTAAATAATCAAAAAGAGCCTCAAAGAAATGAAATACCCACCAGTAGGTGCCCGCTCCCTGGGAGGTTAGATCCATGCCATGATCGGGATTATAATTCTCATCGTCCATCACCTTGGACAGACCAAAGTCGGTGATCTTGATCTCGCCACAGACATTGCCCTCGGTCAGCAGTATATTGCCGGGCTTCAGATCATAGTGGATAACTGGCGGCTTAATCTCATTTAGATACTTGAGAGCAGATACAACCTGAAAGGGGAAAGCAGCAATAAGTTAATAATTTAATAATTAATTAATTAATTCTTGATAATTCAAGGACACTCACCTGCATTATTATCGAGCGCGCTTCACGCTCGGGTATAGTCTTATGTTGCTTCAAATAAAAGTCCAAATCATGGCCATCACAATACTCGAGCACCGTGCAAAATGAATTTGCATCAATCTCAAAGACATCGTAGAGCTTGACGACCCGCGGATGGTCCAAGGCCTTATGGATGTTGTATTCCCTCAAGGCGTGTCTGTTTAGGGTTTAATTGGGATGGTTTCAAAGGTTTAAAACTCATTAGTAAGCTAAAGTCAATAGAGGAGACACCCTCAAGTTCTTTCTTTAAGCCTAAAAGCTAATCGTCTTTCTAACTTCTCAACTTCTCAGTGAATAGTTTATACAACATAGTTTTGCCTAAGCTTCTCGATCGTAATTCCTCTCCTCTTTCGCCACTACTCACTTGATATAATTAGCTTTCTTATCCTCCTTCCAATCCTTGTTTAATTGGTGCACCTTACATGCGACATAGCGTTGCTCCTTGAGGTCGAAGGCCTTGTGCACCTCGGAGAAGCCGCCCTTGCCCAGCAGCATCAGCAGGAGATAGCGATCGTTCAGCACGGGATGATTGTTGAAGCGGGACTGGAAAGGTAACCCCTTTATTAGAAACCATTCTCCCTGGAATCAACCTCTCTCTCTTGCTTACCTGATCCTCGTTGAGTATCCGCTTGAGCTCTCGGATATGCAGGTTGCGCTCTCTTTCAAGCTTCTCCATCTCCAGCTGCAGGTCAGCGTCCTCCTTCTTGAGTGCATTCTGACGCAACTTAAGGATCTCGTCATACTCGTAGTACTCCTGCGCTGTGTATGCCCCCGACACGGGATCCGGCTTGAGGAAGGTGCCAGAGTCCGAGCAGCTGCCGCTATCGTTGCCCCCGATGCCACCGCCACCGCCGCCGCCACCTCGATCCGAGAGTCGATCACCGACGCCTCCGGAATTGCCAACATTACCGCCTGAACCACCGCCGCCATTGTGCAGCAACTGAGCCTGATTGGCCTGCGTCGAGTTGGAACGCGATAGGCCACGTCCACCGCCACCACCACCGCCGCCGCCGCCGCCGCCACCAACACCACCCACACCGCCACTGCCGACGCCGCCGACGCCACCGCCGACACCACCAACACCACCAACGCCACCGCCGACGCCACCGATGCCGCCAGCATTATTGCCACCAAGGCCGCTATCAACGCTGACACCGCCGACGCCTGCTCCGCCGCCGCCGCCCAGGCGATCACTGCCCGGTCCGGTGACCACAACGCCGCCTGTTAGCTGCGAGGAATCGTTCGAGTTGGAATTCTGTTGCTGCTGCTGCTGCTGGTGCTGCTGTTGCTGCTGCTGCTGCTGGTTGTTCTGGTTGCTATTGTTGTTACGCTTGCGTCCGGACTCCGCCGGACGCTTCTTCATCAGCTGCTTCTTTTGCCGATCGATCTCCTCGCGCTCGGCGGTGATCTCCTCCTGCCGCCGGCTCAGCTCCTGGAACGCATAACCGTCCGTCCAGTTCTCCTGGAATGTGGCACCCACCCGCTGGGTAACAAACTGGCCCAGTCGGAGGCGATTCTGCATGCACTTCTGGCGCGCCTCCTTCTTCTCAATGCTGCTCTTCTCCTTCAGCAGCTTCTTCACCACATCAATGCACTTGGCAATGTGCGACTTGTGCTGATCGATCGTCTTCTGGTTGCCAACTATCTGGCACTTTTGCTCATCCGACAGCCGCGTCATCTCGTCCAGCTTCACCTTGCCGGACTCGTGTTCCGCCTCACGCTCCTGCAGTTCGTGCAGCGACACCTCCGTCTGTGTGGCCTTGCTGTACGTGATGATGGCAGCTGGCATGGCCATTGGCGGTGGCGGTGGTAGCGGTGGGCCAACGCCCACATTCACGCCCACCCCAACACCCACATTGACGCCAACGCCCACCATACCGACAACGCTTAGGGAGCCGAGCTGATGCGAATGCGTTGGTACAACGGTGGCCGTTGACGTGGTTGGCGGCCCGAGTTGTTGTTGCTGCTGCTGCTGCTGCTGTTGCTGCTGCTGTTGCGGCGTCTGCTGCTGCTGCTGCTGCTGCTGCTGCTGGATGGAAGCGAGGCTGAGGGGGTGACCCATGCCCACGACCACGTGTGGAGGAACCATTTGATTGGAAGTCTGTTGCTGCTGCTGACGTTGCTGCTGCTGCTGTTGCTGTTGCGCCTTGCTGGAGTTGACGTAGTGAAAGTCGGCGGCTCCCGCTTGCTGCTGCTGCTGCTGTGGCGTCTGGGTTTGGGGACTAGCTGGTGGATACAGATAGGCGCTGCTCGTCTGCACTTGCACTTGGTTGCCGGCAGCTCCTCCGGCAACGACGCCGACGCCGACGCCGACGCCGCCACCCGCCGTTACACCCGTCGCCTGTTGCGTTGTCTGTTGCTGCTGCTGCTGCTGCTGCTGTTGCTGGGCGGATGACGGCGACTTGCTGCCGCCGCCCGTGTGGGATCCCCGAAGTCCCGAGGAATTGGCGCCCCCGCTGCCGGCGACGCCTACGCCTACGCTGACACCGACACCAACACCGACGCCTGTCTGCTGCTTGTTGAAGTAGTCGTTGATCTTTTTGTTGTCGCTGCCGGGCTGCATTAAGCGGGCATTCTTACCGCCGCCACTGCCAGAGCCGGATCCGGCGCCACTGCCTCCGCTGCCGGTGCCGCCTCCTCCACCGCCAGCACCGCCGCCTCCGCCACTGCCCGCTGAGCCGCCCAGGCGATCTCCCAGGCCCAGGCTCATTACCTTGGGCATATCACGAAAGGCCAGGGATTTGCCCTTCAGGCTACAGTTGTTCACTCCTCCGGATCCGGTGCCGCCGCCTCCTCCTGCGAGCCCACCACTGCCACCGCCACCTCCTGACCCACCACCGCTCCCCGCCTCATCGGCGGTGTGAGGCATTTTCCGCTTTCGTTTCCGTTCCGCCGGAGTGCGCGGCTTGCCGACCCCCACCGAGGACACGGACGTCGTCGTTGTGCTAGCTGCCGTCATGTAGCTCATCTCTGCGGCTACGCCCCCATTGTTCGAGTGCTGCGGGGGCGGCGGCGGCGGTGGCTGTTGCATACCCAGTGTGGGCGGAAAGGCGGGATGTTGTTGTTGCTGCTGCTGCTGTTGCTGCTGTTGAAGGGCAGCTGCTCCTGCTCCTGGCGTGGCTCCGGCGGCACTCAGCATATCGTTGACATCCTTCTCGCTGTGCGAGGAGCCAGTGCTCATATTCGAATCCGGATTGCTGCTACCCTGATGCAGTCCCTGCAGCGACTGCTGCTGCTGGTGGAAGTGCTGCTGCTGATGCAGTTGCTGCAGTTGGTGTGGATGCTTGTGCAGGTGCTGCAGATGCTGCTGAGCGAGAATCTGCTGTGGATTCGGCTGCTCCTGCTGCTGCTGCTGCTGCTGGGCGCTGTGATGATTCGCAAAATGCTGTTGTTGCTGTTGTTGTTGCTGCTGCGGGGGCGGGGGCTGCTGCTGCTGCTGCTGAGGGGGTTGCAGCTGCTGCTGTTGTTGTTGTTGGTTTGGATGGTGGTGACTTAGGGCCGAAGTGGTCTGCGGGGCCATCTGCAACTGAGCACCGGCGGACATCTGCAATAAATAATAAAATAGGGACACAGATTAGAGTCAACTTCAATGTTAAATGCATTTAAATTTAATGTTTATCTGTTTATATGAATGGATATGTGCATAAATATTGGGATAAAGTCTTGAATACTTTCTGTATTTATTCTGTATGTATTTCACAAGATTATTATATTAATTGTAACTGCAATATAGCCCACAGTTTGCATTTAAACATTAAAAACAAATATTTCACAATAAACTGAAATAAAAGAACCTATTTATAAATTATTGGATTTAAAAATACATTTGACTCTGATGGAAATTCGAATGTCAATGCTTCCGAAATGTGTTTTTTGAATTTCGATCTTACAATAATACTCCCAATTTTATTTTTTATATTTTGCAATTTTCTTGTTAATGTTTTTAGTAGCTATTAATCTATTATTACTTATGCACATCACTTCACTCATATTTTACTCTGCTCGATTTGTGCACTTGGCAACACTGTCGCCGCTTTTGTTTTGCTCCGCTGCTTCTTTAGCCGTTTTTTTCTCTTATTGTTCGCCCCTGCTTCGTATTTCAAGAGAGCGACCGAGAGAGAGCTGCCACATGCGCGGGATTTTGGCATTGCGACTAGGTGGCAACCCAGGGGCGGTGGCAGCAGCAGCGGCGGCGGCACCAAAAGAGAATGTGCAAAATATGTGTGTGCGCCAAAGTGCGAGCGGGACGAAAGCAAGGCATGCGTTTGCGTGAGAGGGAGTGCGACAAAGGCAAAGAGAGACAGGGAGAGAGAGCGGGAGCGAGCGACTGCAGCAGCTTAAGTATGTGTGTAATGTTTTATCAAAAAGCAGTGTAAAGACAATGAAAACGAACAAGGAACAGAAATACAAAAAGAAAAAAAAAAGTTGAACAATTTAGGTTGAAATGAAAATGGCTACCTAACACAATTTGTTTTTTGTCTTTGCACTCTCTTCGCTTCACACATTTTTCATTTCTGCAACTTTGCTTTGAAATGTAATTTTTTTTTTTTTATGTTCACAAAATGCCGTTCACCTTTTTTAAGCGCCGCATATTTTTCTGCACACACATACGTGGCCGCGTGCGCCTGTGTGTGTGTGTATGTATGTATGTGTATGTATGTATAAATGTATGTGTGAGTGTGTTTGGCTTTTCACATTCTATTACAGTTTTATCACATTCATTGCTTTTTCGGGTTTTTTCTTTCGTAATTTTTCACTAATTTTCACATTTTTGTTATTGTTAGGCAATCGTTTCGATGTTTTACTATATAAATATATATATATATATATATATATGTGTATATATATACATATATTATAACCGTTTTATTCCGATTTTTTTGCAGTCGCTCTCATCGTGCGCGTGTGTGTTTGTAAAATGGTAAGCGGAGCGAAAGAAAGAAGAAGGTGCAAACACACAGAGGAAGAGACAGAGAGAGAGTGTAAGCAAGCAAGCAAGCAAAAGAAGAAGAGCGGTGGTGAGAGAGCGGCTCATTTTTAGTGAGAGAGTATGAGGAGGGGAAGAGCGAAACAACGAGTGAGGAGGGGGAGCAAGAGCAGAGCGAGTATAACTATTCGTTCATTTGCAAAAAAAAAAATAATAAATAAATCGGCACAAAAAGAAAAGTACAATAAAAATTATTCCGCTGCTGCTTAGCTTTATTTTTGTTGCTATTTTTATATACACATTTTATTTAATTACTTCCGAGCGCGCGTTTGTTTGTTTAAAAACAACATTGAAACTACAACTACAAAAAAAAAAAGTAAGCGCCAAGTTGTTGCTGCCGCTCTGCCGGCGTCGCTGCCAACGTTGCGCTGCAGCTTCTTTTTCTTTTGCTGCCTCTGCCTCTATTCCACCAAACTTCCAATCCAAAACGGAATGGAAAGCAGCTGCTGCTGGCACAGAGAGTGAGAGAGAACCAGCCGGCGTCTTTGGCAATTCGCGAGCAACGACGCCGGCAGAGGGCGCCATTGGCGCAAGTAACACACAAGGGCAACAACAAAAACAGCACGACGACCGAGTTGCCAGCTTTTAGATTAAAAGAGAAAGAAAGCTAACTTCGGTAAACCGAAGTTGGCATACCCTTGCAGTCTGCAATTAGATCATTGAAAATCGAACCATTTTAGTAATGTTGAAAAAAAACATCGAATTTTGTACATTTTACATTTTACATGTAGAATTTTACATTTTCATATAAATCGACCGATCGCTTCAATGGCAGCTATATGATATAGTGGTCCGATCTTTATGAAATTAAAACCGTAGTTCTAGAAGCATAACAAACTGGGGTCGGAGATGCCTCCTTCACTGCGTTGCAAACATCTGGTCAAAATTATAATACCCTCTGCAAGGGTATAAAAAGAGTGGCTAATAAAGCTAAGCAATCCCAGCTTAAAAAAAAATATTCTTAGTAGTTAATATTACGTATGTATGGTATGTTATATTTATAATCTTTGCATTATGTTCCTATTGAAAAATTTCTTCTATTATGCATTTACTAGGAACAAAATTGCTAAAAATAGCCAATGAAAATTGGCTATGAAATATCCAAGCCAACAGGACTACCCTTCGGAAAATAAAATAAACACATTTCGAGTGGAATGGGGATAAAAGCAGTACAATATGCGTTCCAATGGGCAGTTAATTGGTTAGCATTGTACATTGTGTGTGTACTTCTAGCGGGGTAGAATTATTTAGAACGTCGTCGGTTCGGAGAGCATAAATATTTGTGCATGTTTATGTACTCCTCAAATACGACGTAGCATGTACGAGTAGTAATTGATTGGAAAAGAAATTCGATACGACATACATATTTATATATTTATTTCATCCTAAGATATTTTTTTTAGTTACGAAAGCATTGAACAAAAAGTTGTGGGAGCCGAATTAAAATAATTATTGTAGTAACACTTTTTTATAAAGGAAAAATTTAAATTATAATATAAACATTAAAAACGGATATTACATTATTCCTATTGAAATATTGAATATATGGGGAAGGTTTAAAAAAATATATGGTTACGTAATATATGCACAGAACCAAGACAAAATGTATTATTTATCCTCTAAAGTTTACAGGATACCGAGATGTGTGGAACCAGAAAATGTTTAAAATTTCTTCCAGTGTACTTCCTCTTCTTCCCCTGCTTCCTTTTCATTCCCCGTCGCCCTGGTCCCCCTTCTTCTTCACCTTCTTTTCTCTTTGGACAACAACAGCTGTCGCATGATCGTTGTTTACTCCCTACCCGCCGCTGCTTTACTATTAAAGGAAGAGCAGAAACAAAAAGAAAAAGAAAAATCGAGGCGAAGGAAAAAGAGTGTTGCCAAACATGGGCAAAGCATGAAAATTGTAACGGCCAGCGCGAAACACGAAAATTGGCAACACCAAAACTGTGAAAACGAGAAGGGTAGAGAGGAGAAACAGAGACTGGGGGATAGGGATAGGAAGAAAAAGAGACGAACGAAAGGCCAGACAATGAAATGAGCTGATGATAACAAGCCGCCGCCGCCGCCAAGTGAACGAATGAACTTGGGGAGTGGTAGGGGCAAAGAGGAGCAGCACGAGCAAGAGGAATAGTGAGAAGCGCAAAACGAAAAGCGACAAACGACGACGACGACTTAATTTTTGGGCCTTGCCTCACGTGCGCGTGAATGAGATAAATCTATGATGATGATTATGCTGCTGCTGCAGCAGCAGTGCGAAAGGGAGAAGCAGAGCGAGGGAGCAGGCGAATGGTAGCGGGCACGCGAAAAGAGCAGAGGAGCACACACACACACACAATTGTTGTTGCTTGGAATTGAAATTCGGACCGAGATGGAATGGCATGATGGGCAGTGTGGCACGGAAGCGAGGTAGGGGCGCCGTTGTGTGTGGGTGTGGCACCAAAACCAACGGAACTCGCATGCATTACGCATGCATTTCTTATTGAGAGGAAATCTGCGAGAGTGAGAGAACCTAGTGGGGGAGAGAGACCCGAAAGAGATGAAACATTCCATTAGTGCTTTAAAAACCGTTCCAATGCATTTTTTTTTTTTTTCTGGCTAAGCCTTAGACTTTTAAATATGCATATACTTTTAAAATTAGTTTGCAAATGTTAACAGTATTATATTCCTCACAAACAGCATATATGTATGTGTATATGTAAATATGTATTTGTAACCATCCATGTGTATGTGTGTGTGTCTGTAAGTTTATGAAACTTGTTTGCAAGAGACGTTGACTTCAAATCCAAGAGACAGAAATAAAGAAAAATCAAACAAAAACAAAAAGCTGAGTGGCGGCGAACACCGACACAAAACACAAAAAAAAAAAAGTAACGAACAAAACACACATCGAACCGCAACTCGGCTCGACGTCGCGGTGTCGCTGCTTCTGTCGCCGCTGGTTTGCGCGCTGCTTCTGCCGCTGCTGGCGCAGTTTAACAGTTCACGTCGATGAGTCAAGGTCGAGAGACGTCACGCAAATTTTCGTTTTCATTGCCTTTTGCCCACAGACAAATAAATACAGCAGCAGCATACGGCACACACACACATGCATGCATGCAAGCACACGCTGTTTTATTTTTAGAAACGAATGCGAACCCGAAGTGGAAACGAAGTTGACACGATAACGAAGATGGGAGAGCGCAAGAGAGAGAGAGAGAGAGCGAGCGCTAGAGAACCTTGCAGCTACATCATCTGGTTCGCTTCCAAAAATGAATGAATAAAATATAAAACGGTTCATCTGCCGCTTCTCGCTGTTGTTTTTTTTTGCTTTAATTTTGGGTTATCGAAAATGGTTGGCAATTTAAGTACAAACATACTTGTATGTACTTAGGCACGATTTTAGATGTTTAAGAAATTAAGAAATTTGAATTTTTAACTATAAATTATTTCAACCAGACCCAACCTAAAACTTTAAAAAGCCTATAAAAGATGAACCAAAAGAATAATCAAAATATTTTAAACGCACAATTAATCTCTTATGTTGAAACTTAATATTTATTCATTTCCTGTATTTTTAATTAATTTCTAAATATTTATTTTATAATTTATAACGAAAAAACACCGAAAAACAAGGTCACAGCCTATTTCAACCAAATAGTTTGCAACAGCTAAAAAAAGCGGAATCTCAGCTGAATTTTCGAAAATTATTTTCTAAACAAATAGAAAAACAAACAACAAAAAGGAAATAAAAAAAAAAAATCAAAGGAAATTCATAGATATTTTACATTAAATATAATTATATATTTAAATTAAATTATATTTAATACATCGTCCAAATTTTCTTCTTCGGGCCGATAATAATCACGTTGGACTAGTGCGGCTAAGAATGCTTGATAGCTGGTAATCAAAATAGTATTTATTGTAAATATAAATCTAAGTATGGACCTTATATAACCAATTGTACTTGGCTGAAAACTTGACCTTTTGTTTTGGTATCGTCAATTTACATAAGTAAATAAATATCTCGGTTTCACAAATGAATTTCACAATATTAGCGATGTAAGTCGCGCCAAATTTAGGTGTGAAAATTTTTCCATATAAGTAAATATCAATACTGTTCCGAAAGAAATACATTTTTACCATTTCAACCCGTCAAACTCAATTAAAACATCACTTAAAATGTAGTAAAAGTAAAATAAAAATAACGCTGTTCGGGTTGCCTTCTTCTTCAGCTATTAAACCCTTTGATTTTCCGGAATAATATTAACTGCTTACGACATTTGACCTTTCCAGATCAAATCTTACTAAAAGTGAAAAATATCGTCGCGAATACAGTCCCCCCCAAAAGCTTGGAAATAGGTTATTTTTCCATTCCAGAAAAAGCGTTGGGTAAATAAAGATGTGACAACGATATTTGTTCTTAAACATTTAGAAAATTGTTTGGCAAATCGAAAAATAAGCGATTTTCATTTTTCAGTTAACCACTCCGCATTTAATTATTGTCTTTACCTCTTATGGTTCAGAAATAATACCGGTTTTGAGTTGTAAATAAAAAGTGCGTGTAAAATTAGCTTTGAGCCACTGTATGCTGGACATATTATTTTGAACGCATTATAAACTGTTTTTGTAGATCAGTTGCTTTTATTTATTTAAATGTTTTGCCTTTTACAGCTTTTCGCCAATTATTTGTTCTCCGAAAGAAAATAGTTTTTGTTCTCACTACCAAAAATGTTAATAGAAAATTTAATTTTACACGCTCTGTATGCTAAATTTATTAATTCCCATTTTACACGCTCTCTATGCTAAATTTATTAATTCCCATTGGGTTAACATTAACATTGTGTGTCGTGTTGCCCAATTTCTGTTAGCGCAGACGTCGCAGTCGCCGTCATCGCAGGCTGGGCGCACAGCACAATCACAAGCACTCTGCCGCTCTCTCTCTCTCTCTCTTTGAAACTAGCACGTGCAGGCAAAACCGCTTAATGTAAACAGAGAGAGAAAGAACAAAGGAAAAACAAAAAAAAAAAAACTCACGCTCTTGGTTAATTTGCGGCCGCTGCCAGCGTTGCGTTTGCTACCGTTGCTGGCGCTACGGCTGCGTTTCCGAGCGGCGGCGGCGGCAGAGGCGCCGGCAGAGGCTAACATTATGTAGCCGCCGCTGTTACTGTTGTTGTTGCAACTGCTGCTGCTGCAGCTGCTGTTGTTGCAGTTGCTATTGCTGTTCGTTACCGCCGTCGTCGTGGTTGTTGTTGTTGCACTCCGTTTTCTCGGTATTTTTGGTTGCTGCTGTTTTTCAGCTATTTGCTGCGATTCCTGTATTTTTTGCCACTCTGCCGATATTTGAAAATTGGTTTGCTGCTGTTTTTGTTGTTGTATTAGGGGGTATTCCGATATTTGGTGTATTGTTGTGGCTGTTGATTTCTGCGCTATTTGCAGTAATTCTTCTGGTATTTGATGAAGCTTCGGCGGTGCCTTTGCTATTTTTCTCATACGTTGTTGTATTTGTGGTACATGGTGGATTGCTTGTTGTATTTGTTGTATTTGCGGCGCTTCTTCTTTTTCAATATTCCACCGTTGATGTTGTTGTTGAATTTTTGCAATTTCAATTTGTTGTCTTTGCCTTTGTATTTCTTGTATTTGCTGCTGGCTTTGCTGCTGCATTTGTTGTTGTTCGTGCATTGCTAGAGCAAATGCAGCACAAAGAGGAGACGGCGTGCAAGACATAACATGTTCGCTCTGCACTAGCGCTCTCTCTCTCTCTTTCTGTTAAAAGAGAGGGCTTGAGAAACAGCTGACACACTTACACTTGCCGGCGAAAATCAGCTGCTCTCTGTCTCTCTCTCGCTCAGCCGGCGCTCTCCCTCTCTCTTCTTTTGCTTTGTATTTTCGCACTTACACGCACACACACATTGAAGGATGCACAATAAAAAAAATAAAACAAGTCTCGGTTATTTTTTTTCCGATTCTTTTTTTTTGTAGGAAGTTGTGCGCGAATTTCAGCGACACGACGCGACACGTCACGTTGCTCGCTCTTTAAGTTTAAGTTCGAAACTGAGAGCCAGTCGGCTAAAATTGGCAAATCCAATCCACACACACACACACACACACATACAGAGATCATAAGCACGAGCACGAATAAAACAAACTGAACGCGACTCAACGAACGTTCGATGGGTGTATGTATTTTTGTTGCCTTTTTTCTGGTTTCTTCTGGCCAGTAGTACTTGTCCGTATGTCTGTGCACCACACTGCTGCGTATGCGTATGTGTGTTTGTAATGTCTGCTAACCGAGTGAACTTAAATTGTGTTTAGCAACCGCCGACAAAACCAAAACGACACCGACACCACCGCCGTCTGCACTCGAAATGCCGCTCTGAGAGGGCGAGAGCCGACAGCTGCTGCTCTCTTTGCTTCGCGGCTGGCTGCTGCTCCTCTCGCTCTCCTCTTTTTCACTCCTTTCTCCTCTTCGTCTACCCCTCCCTCCACGCACTGCACGCTTCGCGATGCTTCGCGTTTGTTCTTGTTGGCAAGGCCGTCGACTGCGCTGCCTCTGCCAGCGATTGCGAGTGTGACTGCTGCGACGTTAGAAAGCTTGCACATTTCTCACTGCATTCGGGTTTTCTTATTGTTTTTCTTATTGTTGCTGTCTTTAATTTTTTTTAATTTAATTTTCAAGAGCGTTTTTAACGACTAAAATACGACATAAAATATGTTTTGGTTTTCCCCACGAAACTTTGTCAAAGATTGTTGATTATAAAAAATTATGCTGATATTGATTATGCTGATGTGTTTTTATTTATTTGACGGCTAGTGTAATGGCTTGCAAGGGGGAACAGAGATGGCACTAGGAGTGCGCATTTGTGCCGTTATTTTGCCGATTGTATGCAAGCTAACGGTTGTCTTGCCAATGACAGGCAATGGAGCGAGAGCGAATGGGAGAGGGAGAGGCAGAATTACTGAGACCTACACTCTACACTCGCGCACATAAAATTAATTGGGACGGTGTTCATGGACTTCTTTCAATTCAGGCATTAGTAAAAATAAAGCACTTTTTAGATACTTATTAATAGCGTTGTTTTGAACCATAAAAGCTGGTGGCAAATATCAATTAACCACAAATGAAACGAAATGAAATTCAAGACGAAAATAAAATTACGTCTTTACATACATACAAACAAATGTATGTATGTATACAACCAAAGTCATTGGCATGAAATGACGTGTGATATGTATGCTATATACTCACTTTTGCATATTTGGGTTTTCGGTTTTCAACAACGGACATGAAAATCAATTAACTCCCGGGCCTGCAATTTTCACTCGCCTCCTCGTTTCTTTTTCTTTCTTCTTTTTTAATGGATGAGTTGAGTTTAAGTTGCACTTTTTTTGCGATTTGTAGTCGTCGATTTTTCCTCCATTTGATCTGTGCAACTTTCACCCGAAACAAGCCAACAACAAATGCAAGTGCCAAATGATTAACTTTTTCTACACGCCGCCTTTACCTATTTTTTTTGTTTTGCATACGGGTTAATGTATTTGTGCGGACACACATATGTACATACACATGCTTTCCCAGGTCCCCGAAAAAAAAAACAGAAAACTGAATGTCAGCTGACGTAATCGCGCAGCATAACAAATAAAAAAAACTGAGAAAACAAAAAAATAAGATTCAATGTATAAAACAAAGTTTTGTGAATTGGGCGCGCGTGTGTCGCCGTCGTCAAGTTGAGTCAATCAACAAACACACACGGACGCCCATTTAATCGTCAGATGTGCACACGGATCTGGCACAGTAGAGCCTCGTTGGCTACGACCGAGAGATATAATATTTACAATTGAGTCATAATTGCACGATTGGTTTTCCATTTGAATAAATAAATCTTGTTTTATGAAGTGGATGGGCAGGTCGGGACCCGACTAGAGGTGGAGAACTATCGATAGCACTATCGACACTATCGATGGTTTGGTGCTATCGAGCCTCCATCGATGGCAGCCCTGCACTATCGATAGTTTTGCACAACGCTGCACATCATAAAAAAAAACCATATTCATTTTTGAAAATGGAAAAAAAAAACAAAAAACCTATAGCATGAATAAGTTTCTAACAATAGTGGAAAAAGGTAAAAGAAATTGTATTTTTAATTTTCGAAAACAGATTAAATGAAATGTTTTATTAATTTGTATAACACCACAAAGCTACAAATAAAATGTATTTTTATTTTATAGGATTCCCACATACAATAAAGTTTTGTTTAAATATAATTTACTAGCTTTCTTTCCATTTAACAGTTAAAACATCACACTATCGACACTATCGATGGTTTGTGAAAAACAATCGCTTGCTATCGATGGCGCCGACTATCGATAGTTCTCCATAAATAATAAATAAATCATGTTTTATGAAGTGGGTGGGCAGGTCGGGACCCCTTTAAAGTCATGCTTTTCGAGTCTCCACTGTTCCTTAATGCATACACACACATAATTGTAAATTGTTAAGCAGTTGTCGCACAATCGGCAAAAAAAAGAGCAAAACAGAGACACTAAAAACCGACGGCGAAGGGAGAGGTGGAGATGAAGCGAAGGAGCGTCAAAGCGAAAAAGCGATTGAGAAGAGGCAGAGAGAAGTACAAACAACCAAAGAAGACATGAAGAAAATATAAATATATGAATACAAATAAAAAATGTTATCGAAGATTTTAAATAGCAAAATCTAGAAGTATTTTTTCGATCAACTGGGTCAGCCAAAGATAAGGAAAACGAAAACGAACGAAATTAAAGCACAAAATACTGAACAAGTTTTTTTCGCTGGTTTTTTTCTTTCATTTATATTTGTACATACATATGCATACATACCTACAAACATATGTACCAATAGGAATAGAAAATGTGTCCCCGGCTAATTGGACTTTAATTCGTCGTCGCTGCTTCCTATCAGAAATTCTAAACAAATCTCATAATCAATTAGAACAAAATGGGGGCAGGAGGAAAATAGGAAAAGGAAAGGCAAAATGCGAAGGAAGGGGGAGTAGTGGAGAAACGCAAAACTAATTAAAATGTATAAAGCTTTAAGAGATGGAAAAAAGCAAAATGCCTCAAATAGCGACAGCTTTTGACGTTTATCGGTTTCTCTCTGCATGTCGTTTGTTTTGTCGTTTGCTTTGCCTTTGCCTTTTGTTGTTGCTGTTTCCCTTTTGATAACGAACGGAGAGTAAAAAGCACACAACACAACACAACACTTGGGCGAGAAAAATAAAAGAGCCCACGAAAAGCACCGAGAACGAGAAACAACAAATTAACATGCTGCGAATGCTAAAACAAAACAATGGCAAAAAAAACAGAGCGAATGGCATGGCGATAGGAAGCACAGAGAGGAGCAAAAGACGACGGAGAGAAACTGCAGCATGACAAGCGGAGAGCAAAAGAGGAACCGCCAACGACTGACAGTGTTGCCATTTTGTAAAAATAGCTACATGTAGCTAATTTGCTTATGTTCGTACATAAATAAGAGGTAAAAACTGTGTGGAAAACGGAAAAATGGAAATTTTCGCGACCCAACATAAGTATGAACATACAATTTTATTTTAGTTTGTTGACATATACTATTAGGGAAATATTTTTGCAACCGATCTTGGCACCTGATCTAAATCGAATTATTTTTGTTTATTGATTTTATCGAATTGCACCTGCTGACCAAAATAAAGCTAGATTTGGCGGGAAAACGGCTAAGCGAGCAGCTCCTCTACTCTCGCAAAGTCGCGAGACATCGACGGCGTCTGATTATGCTGCAGCAACAAAAACAGCCAGAACGATGGCAAGATATGGTGCGGGAGTGAGAGAGCGTGAGCGTGAGCGAGAGGTGTAGCAGGAGAGCGACCCAGTCAGTGGAAAACAGAGACGACGACCCACGACAACAAAAAATGCAGCGAGTGACGACGAACGAGTTTGCTCTGCGCCTCTCTCGCCACCCCCCGTCGCTCACACTTTGAAAACAGTTTAATTTACTATTTGAGCAAACGCAAAATGCAAAAACAATGAACACACACTCACACTAAGAAAAAAAAGCACGAAAAAGAAAAAAAGCAAAGTGCCGGAATAAATAAAAGGCAACTGACGTTTGCCGATGTGTCGTCGTTTTCGCTTTGCGTTTTGAGTTTTTACTTCTCTTTTGTTTTTTCCCCGTTTTCTTTCCGTTCTTCGCCTTTTGCGTTTTTTTCTTTTTTGGTTTGCGCTTCGTTTCGGCTGCGCGTGTTTTTCGTTTCAGTTATTATTGAGACTAAAAATGCGGCGTGAGATTTGATTGTGAGTAAGCGCAACGCAAAGCGCAAATCGTCAAAGCGGCGACGCTGGCAGCGGCAGAGCCAACGGACGCGGCAGCGACGCCAGCTGGGGCAGCGGCGGGCACAAATGAAATAGTAATACAAATACAAATAAAAATAAAAATAAAAGGCGACGACGTTCAAAAGTAAAACCCCAAGAATGACGAAGGCAAAGCGCACAAGTCCGATACCCTGGAAACCCTAAAATTATCACATTTTCATAAAGGGTTGCCACAAATTTAAAGCTTAAAACGGGTGGGCAGGGCCAGACAAGGGGCGTGGCACTGGCAAGAAAAAACGGTTTCAAATTCGCCTACCTTTTCCTTTCCTACTTGTTTTTATTTTCTTGTTTTTTTTTTCCTTGTTTTTGGTTGCTGTGTCAACAGCAAATATTTCATATGAGGTAATCAACTTTGTCTCTCAACGGTTTTTCTGTTTATCAAAAAATGTATAAAAATACACAGAGAGGCGCAGCGGCCAGAGAACAAAACGAAACGAAACAAAACAAAACCGAAAATTGCCAAAATACCAGACAAAGAAGCAACGAGAAAGAAAGCTAACTTCGGTAAACCGAAGTTGGTATACCCTTGCAGTCTGCAATTGGATCATTGAAAATCGAACCATTTTAGTAATGTTGAAAAAACATCGAATTTTGTAAAATTTTACATCTTACATGTAGGATTTTACATTTTCATATAAATCGAACGATATGATATAGTTGTCCGATCTTAAAAAAATGAAAACCGAAATTATAGAACCATAAAAAACTGCTATATCTCAAAATTTATAGAAATACGTTGAAAAACAGAGAAGTTAAAATTTTTTTACATTAATTTCGCCATTATTCCTATGGCAGCTATAGGATATAGTAGTCCGATTTCTGTCGTTCCGAAATATATACTGCGTGCTAAGGAAATAGGACTATGCTGAAAATTTCAGCTCGATAGCTCAAAAACTGAGAGACTAGTTCGCGTAGAAACCGACAGACGGACAGACGGACATGGCTAGATCGACTAGGCTGGTGATGCTGATCACGAATATATATACTTTATTGGGTTGGATATGCCTCCTTCACTGCGTTGCAAATATCATGGCAAAATTATAATACCCTCTGCAAGGGTATAACAACAAAACATTACCGCATCTGGTGGAATAAATCATTTTGTTTCCGTTTCTTCTCGGTTTTATAAATTCTTTTTTTATTGTTTTTTCTCACTTATTTTGAAAATATTAATTTTTTAGGTGAGCCGTCTATGCTGTTGCCACGACAAATATTTGGTTTCTCAGGCAAATGGAATTTGTGAGGACTATACAAAATAAAATATAATTAAAACGAAACTGCAGGCAATAATTGGTTTATTTTTAGAACAGCTAAAGAGGGCAGCGGAGGAATACGTAGGGGGGAGGAGGGGGGTTGGAGTACTATAGTTAATGGCGTGGAATGGGTCCGAGTTAACTTATTTCTTCTTATCAACGGGAAATACAGTATATGTACATATGAATACAACTACATTATGTACCGAAAACGCGCAGAGGGAGGTACATAGGTACATATGTATGTACATAGTATAAAAGATAACGAGTGCAGAGGAAGCGACAGAGACTCGAGAAAGGAGTGGGCTTTACTACTGTACTACTTTTGTAATTAACTATTGTACCACTGTACTTTTGCACTACTGTACCCCAGTACTATTCTAATATGTAAGTGTCCCACTTTAATTACAGTACCACAGTACTACTGTACCAAATAACTACTGTACTACTTCACTATTTCACCAATGCTTTACTTTACTACTGTTATACTATACTACTTTACTACTGTACTACGGTACTACTATAATTAGTGTTCCATGGTACTAATATAAAATACCACGGTACTAATGTACCACTGTACTACTTAATCAGTGTACCAGTGTTTCTTTTAACTACTGTACCACTGTTCTACTATTCTACTGAACTATTTTACCTTTGTACCACGGTACTACTGTAACTACTGTACCATTGAACTTATTAACTACTGTACCACTGCACCCCAGTACTGCAATTAATGTCCCCCAGCTCAAATGTAACGACAGTACCATATAACTACTCGTTCATGGTACTACTTAGCTACTGTACTATTGTACCATATTACTTTTTAACTACTGTACCGCTGTCCTGCTTAAATTTTTGGATATGTGACAAAGGACATCAGAAAGACCCGGAACTCCGAAATTAGGTAATTTTAAAGACGAGTAAAATTATTACCTCTATTTAGGATATTGGTTTCTTGAGCTTGAAATGAGGAGTTCAAAATAAAATTTTAAACGAAAATCCATGCCAAACAGACTGATATAACACCGCTACAATTCGGTTATTAAATCTTTATACACATAGTAGGTACAATTTTAAGATTGAACGTAGATTGCGGTGAGTTCAACATCTGTGAAACGAATTCCCAAATCGTTTTGTCATTGGAACTCATTCTCTGCATAAATAAAATACGAGAATTAAAACTTATAGAGGATAAGTGTTGAGTGATTTCGTGTTTTCGCTTATAGCGAGGATGGTGACTCAGGGCCAGGCGACCGACCATAGTCACTCATTTTGTCCGATTCTTTGGTATCCATCTTTATCGGGAGTTACGCTTCAATCGCATTTCGTCGTCACCAGAAAGGCAGAAAAATCATCGAATGGTGGGGACGGGGCGAGGTGATGACGAAGGCCACCACGACGACGAGACAGGATAGCCTTCGATTGCCTTTTGGCTGTGGGTTATAGCCGCGGCTCACAGTTCCCTATAAATCGGTTACTATATGTACGATATGTATGTATATACATCACATTATGCATGTATGGAGGGGCCTAATATATGTACAATACGCATATTTATCGATCAGTTCTGCCTTTTGCGCGGTGATTTTTTTTTCTTCTTTTCTCCGACAGTTTTTGTCCTAGTGCCTATATTGGGTTATTGATTTTGATTCCTAGTTTATTTAACCCTTTTCTTCTCTTCCTTATCTTGGTCTGTTTCAGCTTTGTATGTAACCAATATACATATGTACCTAGGTGTTCAAGGTACATATATGGTTTTGCCCCAGAACATTGCCCTCAAACTTTGCTCGCCGATTTTTTTTTTATAGCCAGTGAAAAAATGTGTACTTAAAATTGTTTAGATAAGATTTAATTAGAGCAAACAATGCAAAAAAAAAAAACAAAAAAAGAATGGCAGATTGAATAGGGTGGAAACTTAACTATTGGAAAACGTGGAATAATTTGTAATAAAATGTCCATAAACATTAAATTATTAATAAAAAGGTACAAAAAATGCACAAAGTAAAATTTCAAAATAAAACTAAATTCCATTAAAAATTTGAGTACAAGGAATTAAATGGTAACTGTATAGGTACATTTCTGTTGTAAAGGTACATTTCTGTTTTATAGGTACATTTCTGTTGTATTATGTACATTATTTAATCTGCTCAAAATTTTCCTTGTACTCGAAAAAAGAAAATATTTGAATGCAAGTTTCAGTTGAAAGTTCAATCAAAGCAGAGCAACTCGTGAATATTTATCGCCCCAGACTAATTGTGACATACTTAGTCGTAAATAAGAGCTGGTCAGTACAGTGGCTCACAGCTTATTTGACCCACACATAATTTCCAAAATAAAACAGGTATAACTTCTGAACCATAAGATATATTTACAAAAATTAAACGCAGAATGGTTAACTGATATTTAAACTTACAAAATATAATTTAATTTATTCATTTTAACAAACAACTTCTTAAATAATTAACAAAAACTAAAAATACTGCTTATTTCAACGTCACAGCTTATTTGACCCAGGTATTTGATTAATTAATTCAAAATTATAAAAAAATATTTTTTGTTAATCTTAATATTTATTATGTCCGCCCTTTTGGTCCACAACATATTTAAAGCGATTGGGAATCGATTCCACCAATTTCTTTGTGGTTTTTGGAGGAATTTTAGCCCATTCCTCAAGTAAAGCCGTTTTTAAATCATTTTTATTCGAAATGTTACGTTGACGAATCCTGGAGTCCAGTATTGACCACAAATTCTCAATCACATTAAGATCGGGTGACTGAGCTGGCGGTTTCATAACGTGGGGACAATTATATACAAGCCAATACTGAACAATGCCCGACTTGTGCTTTGGGTCATTGTCTTGGTAGAACCGAAAACTATATTTTATCCCCAATTTTTCAGCACTTTGGAGTAAATTTTCCTTAAGGATGTTAAGATATACACTTATATCCATAGTACTCTCAATAAATTCAAGGTTTCCGACTCCTGCTGCGGACATACAGGCCCATACCATAACATGTCCCCCACCATGCTTAATGGTTGGCATTTAAAATTTGCAAAGGAGCACATCAGCAAGGACTCTGGATTCTGGGATGATGTAATTTTTGCGGATGAGTCAAAATTTAATATTTTTGGGTCCGATGGACGTTCTTATGTATGGCGTAAGGCAAATACAGAGCTGGAGGACAAGCATCTAAAACCAACCGTTAAG
>VNJO01000484.1:0-40704 GCA_008042535.1 Drosophila tani
GAAGTGCCGGGTTTCGCCGTCTTCATATTTTAGTGAAAAATACTATTTGATATAAACTTTCATATATGTAAAAATAGAGGTGCCCTTTTGTGCCTTTTTTAAGAAAATCGATTAACAGTTTCCTAACCTCAAAAAAGACGAATTTTCCCGAAACCTTTTTAATCTGATATTTACCATTTACAAAGATAATCTAGCAAACTGAAATCGTTTTCTAGTTACTTTGTGGTCGCAGAATTCGAATCTGTCATTTTTGTTTTGCTTTACCTTTATAGTTTGTGAGTTATTTGCATATGTATAAGAAACTAAGGGTCTCTTACCAAAGTAGCTCCTGTGAGTAAGAAACTTAATTAATTTTAGTCAATTGGAGCTTAAAATGTTGTTTTCTTAATAGGTTAAGTTATAAATACACAAAAAACTTTAACAGTCGGGCAAAAACTGGTAAATACTTACTTCAAAGTTTAAAATATTATTTGAATAGCAAATAGTAATCGAAATGCCTTGTATCGATATTAAACTATCGAAATTGAGAAGCTTCAGAAGAAGAAGAATGAACAAGGTCCTCTTTCGTTTTGTGTAAACATATCATATTATATTAATTTACCATATGTTAAGCTCCCTGTAAATTTATTTTGATTAAAATCTTCTTTTAAAATGTATTATGAAATTAAAAAATGTTTTTACTTTTCCATTTTTTTAAATTTATATTTTGTATATTACAAATGGGTTTAAACTACTAAAGGCAAACTAATTTTCAGCGAATATATCGTAAAATAGTACAAATATAGCGTAATCTAATTTTTACATAATTAAAAAAAATAAAAAAAAATATTTTTTCTTTTTGTTGTAACCATGTTTTTTTATTATAAGTGAATTCAACTCGATAAGAAAAAACTACAATGGTTCCTCTATCACGCTTAGTTGATTTAACCGCCATTTTGTTCTCTGTTACCCCAATGTGCGCCGTTCAGAAAGCTACAGTGGAGTGTGGTCGACATGGAAAAAAGGACAAATAAAGACAAATGTTCAATGTCCGTTCAGACAAATATACTGCAGCTAAAGAAATAAGACTATGCTAAAAATTTAAGCTCGATAGCTCAAAAACTGAGAGACTAGTTCGCGTAGAAACAGATGGACATGGCTAGATCGACTCGGCTGGTGATGCTGATCAAGAATATATAATCTTTACGGGGTCGGAGATGCCTCCTTCACTGCGTTGCAAATATCATGGCAAAATTATAATACCCTCTGCAAGGGTTTAAAAAAGATCATTTTTAGACATTTCTGCCAGTTTTGTACCTTTTTGAAATTGATTGCACAAATTACGAATATTAATGGTTTGCAGTTGTATTTAACTCAGTGGTTCGATTATGTATTTCATTTCAGTATAATGTTACTCCGCAGTCTGCTAATAACAGACTGCACTCTCCTTAGCCAACTGTTGTTGCTTCGCTGTTGCCCCTCGCATTGTTACCAATTTAGCTATTTTCCCACTGAATAAGGGTGGTTTTCCACTACGTTGCTTTTTCGAACTATCGGACGAGAATCATGAAATGCAGAAAAGTTGTTTCTACTAGGAAAAAGTATTTTTTAGCACCCTCTTGAAGGGAACAGTTGTTTTTTGTTTTAGTTTTGATTTGGCGGAAAATTTAATTTAATTTCAAATTCAAAACAATGTTAACTAAGATTAACAATGAAAGAGCTAGACTTTATTTTCTATTTACGGCTAAGTAACAATAAAGATTTCAGTAAACTAAAAGCGCCCCAACATAATTTGTATACCCAAATGTACGTTGAAACACCCCCTATCTATGGTTTTTTGTTTTAATTTGTTTGGAAGGGGCCCAACTAACAGATATTTTCCACATGTTGAGCAACACCTAAAAACGACAAATGTTGCTAGGCCCAGTTTGTTGCTGTCAACATAGAAGAAGAACAAGCATACACAGTAATTTTAGAAATAAAATACATATATAACATAAAAATGTTTTATTTTGGATGGCCCCAGCAATTTAGTTGCTACAATTTGCAACTTTTTTTTATATGCTAATTTAGCAATTTTTAATTTTTCTTTAGCAATTTTAGCCACTTTATTACAAAACAAGATTTTTTTAGGCATTTTTGTACCTTTTTGAAATCGATTGCACAAATTACGAATAATAATGGTTTGCAAAGATATCGGATGTTGTATTTAACTCAGTGGTTCGATTATGTATTTCCTTTCAGCATGTTGATAAAAGAATGTAACTCCGCAGTCTGCTAATAACAGACTGCACTCTCCACTTTCTCTCGGACTCTGTCGGCTAGCTTCGGCTTTTGCTCTCACGGATCTGATTGAAATCCTCTCTTCTTATGTTATTCTCCACGCGTCGTTGTTG
This sequence comes from Drosophila tani, assembly GCA_008042535.1. Lineage (NCBI taxonomy): Eukaryota > Metazoa > Arthropoda > Insecta > Diptera > Drosophilidae > Drosophila > Drosophila tani. The sequence continues at coordinate 2,376 of VNJO01000484.1, forward strand.
CCTCGCGCAGTGTTGCCAATTTTAGCTATTTTCCCACTAGATCTAGCGTATATCAAAAGGCATATGCGGCCATCAGGAAGAATAGCTATTTTCAAATTAAATTAATTGGATTTAATTAATCATTAATATAAACTTTTTTAAAAATGTATGGCTAATGTACGATCCAATTTTTGTTTAGTATTTGGCTAATTTTGTTTTTAAAAATCCACGGACTCAGTTTCCCTACATTCACTTTAGCCACGAAATATGATAATACATAATATGAATATTTATTGGGGATTTAAAAACATTTTTTAAATATTTTAATGAACATATTTTAAAATTATGAAATTCCGTATGGGGAACATTTCGTTTTAAAACTGAGGTTTTTTTTAGCTACCATAAAAATCGACAAGTTGGCAACACCCATAGCACCGCCAAATTTGTAATTGTAGGTGTCCTGTTTAGACAATCAAAACGACCGCTAGGTGGGGTAATTTTAGGGGATTTCATATTATTAGTATTTGTTAAAATTAATTTTAAAGTAAATTGTCTTATATTTTCTCCCACGCATCGCTGTTGCCTCGCTCTGTCACTGTCGACGTCGCCAGCAGTTTCCCAATTCCGTTTTGTTCAGTTTATTCGCATTCGGCAAACTGTTTGGACGTGTTTGCTCGCTCTCGAACAAAAAGTATAGCAGCGTACACGCGGCGAATGATTGTTGTCGAGCGAAGGACACAACACACTTTCCAGCGACGTCACGGGTCCGTCGCGGAAAATTAAAAAATCGCCAGGTTTCGGACGTAGAACTTAATATCTTCCCGTGGGTTTACGGAAAAAAAACAGAATTTGTCGAGACAGACGCGGCGGTCTTCGCGTGCGGTTTTCGAAATGGTTTGTTTTGATTTTTCCGGCAACAAAGGTCGCGTGTCACTGGCAATAACAAATAATAACGAATCAAACAGTGTGTGCTAATAATATGTTAATGGAATGGTGTCTTCTAAGACTGCCAAAATTAAATTAATGTGCATAGTGATCGATTTTCTAAACAATACGCAAAATCTTTTGTGCCTTACATTTTCACCCAGCTGTTGCATATTTGAAAAACAAGAAATCAAGGGCTTATCACAGTAAACATACGAAACTTATTGGCAGACAAAGTTATCAGTTCAAATGAAGCAAAAATAAATAAATCAACTTATATGCATATGCACTAGTTAAATAAAGAAAGGAGAGTTTCATATTTTTCTGTTAGGTGCAATATTATTATCTACTTATACCTATAGTAATATAGTAAAGGGAACATTAGAACATTGATGCTTATGAGTGCCTTAAATTATTTTTTTTTAATTCAGTATTTTACTTACTATAAAGACCAACAAAAATTTTTTCTTGCCAGTTTCAATATTTTTTTTGGTTTCTTACAACAAATGTACATATGTACAGCTAACTCTATCTTGTCGCCGGTACCGTTGTTCATAGAAAATAGTTTTTACAATTACTACTGAATTCAAGAACTCACGAAACCCCTTTTGAAAATATATCTAGCCACAACAACGTACAAGTTCTGATATCGTTTCTTATCAGATTTATTGCGTTCGATTCCTGAGTACCTTCTTATATGACTGCCGCGAAAGTTTTCAGGCTGTTTAAAGAGGCTGCTTTAATCAAGAGACCGACATTAATTAGACAGTTGATAGAGCAGTCCGAAAGGGGTGCTGGTTCTCGTTGTCATCGGTTTGGATCACAGATGCTGCAGATGGCGCAGGGCTGTAGTCTGAAGAAGACTGGTGTTTAGCCGGTTTATTCGTGAACGGCGCGTTCCGTCAATTAATCACATACAATCGGTTGGTTTTCCAAAGCTGCTTGGTTTTTTTATTTTTTATTTAATTTTATTCAAGTGGCAGATGGGCCCGTAAGAATTATGCTTGCCTCAATGGTACGGTGCTTGGAAGTTGCGACACTGCGGATTCCTGCTAAGCGTAACAGGCGCTGTCTAAATCAGTCCGAGAGGGAGAATTGAACTCGTATAGCAACCCCCGCAGAAGCCAAATTCAAGTTGAAATCAAATCAATAACCCTGCCAGAAATTCGAGATTCAAAAAGCAAGCTGTCAAATTATCAAACAAGCCCAATCAAATCATGAAAAAACAATTGTGGAGGCAAAGGAAACCCTCGAGGTACTGCGAGGTACTCCTCTCGAATCATCGGCTAATGATAGGGGCAGTGTGTGGGGGCTAAGCGAGTGAAGAAGCCGAAGTGGCTGACAGTTGAGGGAGAAATGGAAGCATTACTCTAATGATTTAATTATGAAAATGATTTTTTCGGAGGTGAAGGAGGGTGAGATGGTCGCTGATCAGGGTCGATTCGTGTTAGTTATGATGGCAGTTATGGGTATTTGAATCGGGTCTAAAAATGAAGGAGGAATGTACTGTCATCGTTATTTTGAAGTACCTGGTACTACTTGCGAATAATGTTATTACAACTTTTCTAAAAAAAACGAATTATTTGATGTACCAATTTATTTTAAGAATATATATAAAATCTGGTGTGATTTCTTTAATAATAAGTTTTTTTTTTTTTTTACTTTTTGGATTCTGTGTCATGGTAACTTGAACTGCAACTTCTCAAGTCTCTCGAATTATTATGAATTGTTTTTTTTTTTATTCTGATTTAATAGCAATCGCGCATTGATCTTCTGGGAGCCCTTTTGAGCATTTAGTTGTTTGACTGGAAAGGCGGAAAGCAAATGTCACTTTGAGTTGCCGAAAGGCAGCCTTCTTGCCTTCCCTCTCGTTTCCATTTAATGCAAAACGCCGTGACAAATTATTGAAATACTTTCGGCTTCAGGTTACTTTTTAGATACCAAGTAGTTTTGGAACGAAGGGGTGGATACGTGCTCATAATAATAGACTCTAAATATATTGCAAATAAATATATTTTACCCACAGATTAAATAGAAGCGTATTAAGGTGTATAAATAAATATTGAAAATATATATTTTTTACCCGCATATTATATAGATGCGTACAAGGGTGTATAAATAAATGTATTAAAGTAAAATATTAACAAGAAAAGAAAAGAAACTTCGCCTGCATACAATAATAAAAATTGAATTATAGGATAATATTTTAAGCTTTAATCCGATAACAACGAAAATCGTCCAATTTGACCAGCTATAGGATATTGTGGTCAAATTTCGCATTTTTCGACATATATACTAACTGCAATAGAAATAGGACTATTCTGAAAGTTTCAACCCAATAGCTCAAAAACTGAGAGACTATAGATTGCGTAGGAACGGACAAAGGGACTTGGCTAGATCGACTCGTCTGGTGATACATATTAAACTTCTGACTAAAATTTTAGTATTTTTATAAAGGGTGGCACAAAAATCTCATCCAATGATATTCTTACATCATATGTTGTCAACCATGACATTTTTCGGAAACCTACGATTTTTTTTGGTTGGTTTCCAAATAAACAAATCAAAATCGTCGAAGATTTCTGTGTCACACCGCCACACCACTTTTCAATAGGCAGTATCTACATTTCAATTTTCTTATGCTCACTCATAGAATAGTTTGAATTCTACCTTTACTTAAACAAGCTTTATTTCTAATTATTAATAATCATATTCAATGAAGTTCCCAGGGTGTCTCAATGTAGTGACATCTCGTAAATTTGTTTTTTTTGCTGCCTCTTTTCCCTTTGTTTTTCATTCGTTTTGTATATTTAAGCGGAAGCTAAAAGACTCTTTCAAGTTGATTTCTGCTCCATAAAATTGTCTATTTTTGTTTTGGTCCCCGCTGCTTGCTGGAGCGCAAAAGACAACCTCCAACAAAGGCAGCCCCAAATCCCCTGCGCATCCCCCATAAAGCGTTCCGAAAATTTGGAGCAGCACGTGCATTTGCACGTTTTAAATTTGTTTCCCTCTTCTCCCCATGTAATTCCTTGTCTTTGTTTATATTTAGATGTTAGTATTGTTTTATGTCAGTTAAGAGGGGACTCAAAGGGCTTGGGGAGGACTTTTACGCCATAAATCTCGTCAGAATTTATTTGTCAAAAAAGAAAAAGTTAAACCTATTAGTTCTCTGTTTGAATTTCCTTTCAAAAATTGCACTCTAACGAGAAGGTATTTTCACAACAATCCCAGCAATTACCACCATCGCTCTTGGATATATGTACATAAAGAAATTTGTGTTCGTTACGTTAAGACATCCATTATTAAATTCATTCTCGGAAAAAATAATAATGAATAAAGTTAACGGATGAATTAATGCGGTTATAGATGATATATAAAATATTTTGTTACTTTATTCAATTATTGCTTTCCAATTATTTTATTGTTGTTCACTGTCTTGGAGAATAGTTCCTAGTCTTCTTTTTTCACAGTGTGTATACATGTATATGTATGTATAAATGTGTGTGCGTGTCTGCTAGCAACTTTTTGCCACTTCTTTGCCGCATATTAAATAATTTTCCCTGGCCAACTTGGGACACCACTGTACGTGACTAAACGTCAATTTCCAGTTCTGTCCCCTTTGCGTTTTCCTTTCCCCGCGAGCTATGCAAACTGCATTTTCAAAAACCGATTTTAATAATTTCTGTGCGCCCTCGGGCCTCTTATGCGGCTGCATAGATAAGACGTAAGTAAACGAGACTGCCAATTGTTAAGCAGTGTGGAAAAGTGCAACGCTCTGATAAGAACATCGGCTTGTCCTTCCACTCGAAAGTTTTCTCAACTATCGGCCGACGGCATTCTATGTGTGTCAAAAAAGTTGCGCTTCAAGTTTTGTACGTGATATTTCTGAAATCGAAAGATTACTTACCGATGGATATAGGAAGGTTGTGGTAGGTTAATCTGAGCGTTTGTCTGAATATGATTAACTATATAAGTTACAATATTCCGTACTTTATTTCATAGATTAGGCACATGTTGTGCCTTACAAGAGATAGCTGTAACTGTTCTATTCCCTATAGATTTTTTATAGATCCGCTTGAGGTTTTCTGTTCTTGGGTTAATATTAAAATAACAACAATTTATGGAAATCACTCGGTCGGTCGAGATAAAACCGAGAGGTCTTGGTTCTGGCCTCGCCTGACTCTTGTGCTGTTGTCTTGGGCTTTGTGCCTTGATTGTCGCAGTTATTTGCTATGACAGCGTGATTACGCAACCGCTGCAAACTTTCAATAAATCAGAAAAGTGTACCCACAAGTCAAAGGAAAATAACTGACAATCCCCGTACACGTGTCGAGTCCGTCGTTATATTTATCGAATCGAATCCAGCCCTTTGCCCATTACATTTTACGACAAATTGATTAAGCACGAACTTCGCACCCTTGGCTTCGTATGCTACGAAATATGACCGCTTTGAGAGCATTTAGCAGGCACTTGAAAAGTCCTAAAACAAGTAGCCGGGCCGCACAGCGGGTGGGCATTGCAACCACCCACCCACGTGTCATGCACACGTGCGTATTATTTACACGCAATATTTTTTGTCCCTTAGAAGCTTTAGCAGGCTTTCCATCCTTGATATTGAAATTATCGATTTTTATCCCATCCCGCGGCTAAAAGAGCATAGTACAATTTGGAGATCTGTTCTGAAGCTTGAAAAATCGAGTGGAACAATCTACCCCAATTTTCTGTTCTACTCTTCTCGATTAGCCGCATCGGTAGTCATACATCAAAAACAAATGTCGGGCTGTCTGGTTTCCCTTTTCTTGCACGGAAGTCGCAAATATGTTCACTTAATTGCATTAAGTTTGCGTTCCTGTTTGGTTGTCGCCCAAGCAACCCCTAGATGTGTTTTTGGGTTAAGATCAAAGTGCTGTGCAAATATTTTGCTTTGGTCATCCCAAAATGGATTACTTTCCCTCCATGCACTGTATTTGACTTTGGGGCCTTACTACAAGACATTTCTCTGATTTGAGTCCATTAATACTTGTATTCGCATCCCTTATCTAATTGCAAACTAATTACACCGAGTAAACAGTCCGTTTGGGTAAATGAGCCTTTAATTAGGGTGAGAAAATGTAATTCTTACACTAAAAATGTTAAGAATTTAAAGAAATAAAAGGTCAAAAGAAAAAATAGTTAAAGTGGGTACATGTATTAGGTATATTTAAACAGGCTTGAAAGAACTTTCATAAAATTAATTTGCAAAACGTCACAGTACTATATGCAACATCTAAACTGAAACTGTACTTACTTGCCGTATTTTTAAAAAGAGTTCCCAAATAAGTGATGATCATGTTGTAAGAAGATATTCTCGTGATGCCAACGAATATTGTTAACGGATATGTGAATGATATTTTCAAATGTAATGCGTAGAGGCATGAAGTGAAGTGAATAGAGAGCTAATTCAGTGCCAAAATTGCATCTATATGCCAAAAATAAGTTAGATATCCATATTCACCATTAACGCAAACAGCCCAAAGGAAATGGGCAATGCATCATCCTCGTCAGGGAATGGCGGAAGAAGTTCACGGAAATGTCGCAGTCTACCCAACTCACCGGATGTCAGAAGGTAAAAGGCCTACGAAAGCCTCTACATATTTAAACCCAGGGACCGTTATTATTATAAGATTTATTACAAAAATAAAATGTTTTTTTTTACTTTTAATATAAAAATCAATTAAACCTAAAAAAAAAAAAATCATCTAAATTTCAATTTTTAAAATAAAAATAAAATTATTTATTTAATTTAATTTTTTAAATTATTTATATGAGTTTAATGTTGATAAATATTTAAAAAAATATATAAAATGTACTCTTATTTAGGGTCCCTCATTTAATCAAATAATTTTTTCCGAGAAGATGTCAGGCCACATTTCTGGCCGCTAATGAGCGTCATCATGCATACAGAAACCTTTGAATTAGCCAAATGTCAGAACAATAAATCAAGTCAATCATCCCCGACTCCATTTCTATCTATTTATGCCTAGCTAAAACCAAAGTTCCACCAAATTTACGATAATCTCTCGAGCTAAGAGAGATATTTATAGAGTCTAGAGAACCTAGAATGATTTTCCGGGGGCTAATGGAAACGACATTTTGTGGTTTCCAAGATGTTTGCCGGCAAGTGCCAATTTTTCCCAGCTCACTCCAGAATCATAATTAATGTCTGAACAGTCTGCCCGGACTTAGTCGCTTTTTTCCTTCTTATTCACAAATGTCTGGAGGTGCCGAAAGCGATACAGATGACACGCAACTGTCTCGCTGGGATGATTTGAGTGGAGAATATACCACGACCTCACTGAAGTGTTGGCTGCCAGCCAGGCGGCATCTGTAGTCAACTGGAGCCCTCAGTATGATGCCTCTTCTTGCCCCGAAATAAAAGTATTACATAATCAAGCGATCGCCTGAGTTTAACTTGCTCAGATCCCTTGGAAACCCGAAATGTTATAATAATATTTCAAAGTGCATTCTGGATACATATGTATGTATATATGTGAGCTCTGCAGGGAATCGTCTCAAACCCCCTGTAAAATTCTTCAAACAAAAACGCAGTCAGGAAATCAACCACCGTATCTAAAAACCTTTCTGCCATACTGGAGTGGCGTTGACCCTCTCTCTCCCTCAACCACTCTCTTCCAAAGTCAATAAATAATACATTTGGCAAAGTTGCATAATTGAAAAAGAGAGGAGACCGAACGAAATGATTTTGTTTGGAATTTCAGAGTTTCTGTGTGCCACTTACTTATCAGCAGGCTTGATGCAACCCTTGGAAAATGTTATTTGGTCGATCTACCCCGCGAGAAGTGTGTGGGACTCGCAAAGCAAATATTAAACACAAAAAGTTGTCAGCTGCGTTTTTCTACGGGTGTGGAAAAAAGTCTATAATATGTAGGGTTTTATAACTGTATATTTACAAAAATATTTTCAGAGCTCAGCAAACTCATTCATGCTAGATGTACTTTTAGTTTACCTTACTACAATATTAACCTAAGCCCATTTCTAATATCAGTGTTCTTAGTGTGTATATCTAGACAAACATTTTTCATTTTACCATACCTGAAATTGACGGATCGTATATGAAAACTAATCAAAATAGCAAGTACTCTAAAAAAGTAGGACTAAAAGTGTGATTCCTTTTATTCACTGCCACCCCCATATTTCTGTACTTATGTAGGCCTCCGACAGAGTTGGACGCCCGTGTATAAAAGGTGGAAGTTGCTACTTGAGTCGGCCAAGTATGGAAGCTGGCGAAGAGGTCTCTTTAGACCCAGTTCCCCCCTTTGGTCCACTCCATGCGGCTGCTTGATTTTTTTTCACTGTTTGCCCATCCACTCTCCATTTGCGGCTTCTGCGGCTTGTTTACATCCCGGCCAACCTGCTGCATATTTAAAGATGTCAACCAGCCAACAAAAGGTGGCAGTCCAATGATGACGACAGCCATTAGCAAGCTAGCGCACTGCTCAGAAGCATCTTTGAGTTCGCCGTCCCAAGCGCACGTGTGTATGTATCTGACGCATGCGGGGCTGAGGGGCGGTGTATCTTAGCAGACACTATTAATTGTTTCTTGTGGCAGCAGCGGCAGCTGAGAAAATGCGTCTCGAAAGCCACACAAACAACAGTTTTCTCTGCTGAAGAAGAAGTTTCACTCCGTCTAATAACTGCAAATCGTGACTTTATGCTGCACTTGAAAAAGAAGGCACAGAACCCCGAACACAATACTGTATTCCAGTATTTCAGCTTTCAGTTGTGCTTTGTTCGGCCAGAAAGGTGGGGGACTCATAAGGGTCTGGGGCACTATGTAGATGTGCGGTACATGACTTTTAAGAATGAACACGTTCTCCAGCGTATCGCATTACAAACATTTCTAATAGCAAAGAAATTGAGACATGGCTTTTAGTTATGAACAAAGCCGGTGCTGATTATGAGCCAAAATGAAACAGTGAGTATGAAATGTCCCCGAAGACTTTCATTAATAGAAGCAAAATTTTAAACGAAATCATTTCATTAATATTTCTTTAAGAGGAAGCATCTTTAAAACCTAACATATCATATATAAATTTATAGGATCATTTTTAGTTTTTAAGAATAAACTGTCATGAACTTAATGGTTTCAAGAAAAAATTAACCTTATCAAAAAAACAACTTATTTTTAAGGAATATCACATAATTTTAATAGATTTTTATTTAAAAAAAAACACCACTACACAATATTCCTCGTCTAATTGCCAATCTGTTTCTATTACTTTTTCTAGGTAAATGCATTGTCATGTATTTGTTTCTGATTTCAGTAGAAGTACTACTTCGGCTTACTTCTGCTGTACTGGTACTACTTCGGTTTACTTCTACTGAAATCAGAAACAAATAAATGACAATGCATTTACCTAGAAAAAGTAATAGAAACAGATTGACAATTAGACGAGGAATATTGTGTAATGGTGTTGTTTTTTTTTGTATAAAAATCTCTATCAAGTTTATTTTCACGTAGCTATTTCAGGGAAGTCCGGCAGGCATAAACATTTGGTAACGATACCGCCTCTAAATAGCAGCTCAATTTGACTCTGTTAGTTCTCCTCTTCTTGACCATATACTTCGCTTATTACCAACTATTCAAAACCCAATCAAAACGAAAAGAATCATAAAATACTCCTTGGGAAAAAAACGTATTCTTATGTAGCCATCGAGGCCAACTCACATCCACTTTGAACGGGCCTCAATGCAGAATGTGGATTTTGCTTGACGGTCAGGCCTCTGCCTGGTATCGGCTTTGGAAAACCAATGTGTCTGCTGGGTGCGGATGTATCTTTTGGATAGCGGTTCTTCGGTGGCTGCTGTAATCACCAACCTCTGTGGGACTGGGCTGGGGTTAAGATGGATCCGAAAATTGCCAGAGTCCGCTCCAACAGAATGGGGGTTTGGTGTTGCTCAAAGTGTGGAAACCTACGTCTTGATATTTATAAGCAGAAACTGCGGGAATGCTTCTTGATATTGGTAAATATCTTAAATGCCAAGGGCCAAGCCGGATTGCAACTTCTAACCATAAACGGGCAAACTGCAAGCTATACTCTCATGTGTGTGAGCAATAATAAAACCGAGAAATGCTGCATAAAAGCCAACTGGCGAATGCCCAAAATGGTCACAGCAGGCACAGCCAAGAGAGCCTTTAGAAAGATGTCCAGGTTCATTCTCATCTGAGTTGCACTGCAAAAAAACATTTTTAATTAGGCTTAATTTATATTATTAAATGATTTTTGCTGATATGCCAATATACAAAATGTAAAATCCTTGACTAGGCTGGGGGTTTCGAAAGATGTATGTGAGTGTAATGTTGTTATTCGAAAATTGACCTTCTGTTCATAGGCAACATGGTTTTTCGAGTGCAGAGCCAGGCTTTTGAAGGCGGTTGCCATGACAAATCCAACTCAAGTGATACATTGTAGAAAAAGCAACAGCAAAATGATGGCGAGGGATCGCGGAGGAAGCTGGAGCCGGTCCTCCTCACTGTTTCGTATAGAATGCAAATACTGAGGCCATCAACATTTCCCGTACGGAAATGTACGGTCTAAAACTGCGTGGGCTGCTCTGGGAAGAGGAGCGGGACACGACGGACAGGTGAATGCCACCGAGAGGCAGTGGAGAACTCAGCTACACAGAGGCAGTTATTATGCGCGAACATGCAGTGCTCCTCGTCTGCCGGCAAAGGTCAAAGACATCTGGCAGCTGGTGCGTTGATTCTCGTTCTGCATCTGTGCAAATCTCCGCATCTCCAACTACAAATCAAAAATGCGCACTAAAGACGTAAAGTCAATTTGCGCGAATGGAAGAGACGAAGAAAATAAAATAAATATAGATATAACGGAGGCGCCAACGGTTTTAACATGCGACATCTGAAAAGGGAAATACAAGGATACAATTGCATGTTCAACTTAAGGATGAAAAAAAAATTAAATCGACGGAGTGTCAACAAATGACTTTTGTTCACCAATTTCAATGAAAAGATACAGGTGTATATCATTATGACGTGCCACTTCTCTTTCGTAAAATAGAAAATCTGGAGATTCATTCGGCTGAAATGTGTCTTTTAGTAAAATAAAGAATGCTGTAACTTCAGCCTACCTACAGTACAGACTTACAAATCAAGTGTGTGAAAATCGAACCCCTTAAAAGTGAAATAACCATCAGTCGAGACTTGCCCGATAAAGACAAAACGAAGCTCGACAAAATACTTATGAGGCACAAAAAGCTAATAAAGTAATATTCAAGTAATTTTAACATTTACCAAGCTTTGTTTGGTTTTTGTCTGCAAAAGGGAAGAAAAAATTACTTTCAGGAAAAGGATTGGCAGCTCAGCATCTCTGAGGAGTTTCGTCTGCGTATTTAATTTGCAGTAGGACCCCCGACAATTTCATTTGGCTGTCATATTTGCTTTTATTGTCTTTTTTATTCATTTAATACAATTGTTACTTGTTCTCCACCTTTATCTGTCTGACTTAATAATGGCCAAGAAGAATTGTATGGCGGCAGCCGTAGGATACATTTGTGTCTGGCGGCTTTGTCTGGAAGAAGTTTAGTGCGTTCTGGATTTGTTTTCCGTTTTTTTATTTCTTTCTTAATTAGCTTAATCAGTCTTCTGACTAATTGCACCAACTTGGAAGCAAAGCTTAGCAAAATTATCCAGGATGGATGACCAAGCTGGGAAAGATTTTAAACTTAATTGAAACTGGAATTGAAAACCAATTCCTTTTACGCTAAGCACAACTTCTTGAGAGTTATCTAAGAACAGGATATTTTTTAAATGAAAATTCCTACCAAAAAATTAATTTAAATATAATATGTTTTATATCCTTTGCTTACTTGGCATCAAAGCAAAGAAGACTTATAGACTTGAATATAAGTTGTCACTATCGATACCAAACTACGCTGTTCACAGCTCTGCCAGAGGCCCAGCAAAGGTATTATTGTCAGTTGACAATCACAGCAATATGCAAATTTATGATCATGAATCGTAAAAAAAAATTAACTGCAATCGTTTCTTTTTATTTTGTATTGCTTCAAGCCTTGGTGGAGTTTAAGGGGCCTGTCGGGAACAACAAGAGATGCGTTTTATTAAGTTAAGGTCATAAAATTATTTACAAAAGTATATTGCAGATATGGTTACTGCAGTTTACGCAAATCGCTACTAATGCAAAATGCACAGGGAACAGGAACAGGGACGTGATTTTCTGTCTTTACAACCATAAATTACATTTTTAAAAACATACTTTACGGCTATGTGTATTGATATTACAATCTCTTTAATACCTTTACGCATTTTTCCGATTGCAGACAAATTGCGCCCGCCTATGCGAAGGTCAATGGCGGCACCGCCATTCCCTTGCCCGCCACCGTGATGGTCCAGCGTCGCTGCCCGCCGGACAAAGTGCGTCCACTGCCACCCACTCCGAACCACACGCCCTGTAAGTACTCATCTCGTATCATCTGACAGCGCCGAAGAAGTGTAGGAAATGTATTCAAAAATATTATGAGCCCACAACCACCCTTAGAGCGTCTGAGGGTACCCAGGGACCTTCCCGTTGTTTTTTAGCAGGGATAAAAAGTTTCGTTTCTGAAGTACATGGTACCACCCCAAAATAAAAAAAAAAGTAAAAAAAAAAAAAACAGCTTAGTCCCTTTAAAATTCGTTCCATAGATGGAAGCTCTCTGGGGTAACGTTTGGAGTGAGAACTCAGTGAAGAATCGTAACCGAATCGTTGATTTCTATAAATTAGTTAACCGAAATCAGAAAGTAATTGAAATGCTTAACCTAACAGGACTTTAAAATACCGAAATCTTTAGCGCTGGTTGCCAATTAAATATCGAAAAATTCGAGCAAAATTAATTTATTTAAGAGGAACTTAATCTGCAAATATTTTATGTTTAGCGCCCGAATTTTGTAACGCTGCCTTACTAGATTCGGAATGGTGGTCATATTTATAGAGCACTCGTCCTGATGATTTATTTTTCAAATATTTGGCTGGTCTCTCCGCATACATAAATCTCAGGCCCGTGACTCTTCACCAATCTGTTATCGGCCTCATGCAAGGCAATTAATTAAGTTTTATGTCCGTATTGGCCCTTCGCATTGATTTATAGGTTGACACCTTGGGCTAAGTGAGCACCATCAGAACTCCGAGTAGGAAAGCAGTTTTTTATAGCCATTGTTTCTGTTTTCAGCGATACCGGGCCTAGGCAAGAGCGGAAGTGATTTCAATTCGAGCCGTCCAAACAGTCCGCCCACCAGCAATCACACGATCCAGAGTCTCAAGGGCGGCAATAACAACAGGTAAGCTCTTGCTTTGGTAAAATTTCAAAAATAAACTTGGTGAGCCTCTTGCTTTAATTCTTAAACAATAAAGAGGGAGTACAAAGATTACTTAAATACAGTAGTTCACTTTTTTAAACATTCATATTAATTAATACTCTTTTCTTGCCAGCCTTCGACCGCCGAGCGTGAAGAGTGGCCACCAGAGCGGGATTCCATCGCCGAGCAGCCCCCAGACCGCTCCCCAAAAGCACTCCATGCTGGACAAACTGAAGCTTTTCAACAAGGAGAAGCAGCAAAATGCGGCGAATGCGGTGACAGTGGCCAGCAAGTCGCAAATCCAGTCAAAGCGCACCTCCTCCTCCTCGGGGTTCAGTTCCGCCCGTTCGGAGCGCTCCGATTCCAGTCTGAGCCTAAACGACGGCCACGGCTCCCAGTTGAAACCGCCAGGCATTAGCGCGGCCTCCTCACAGAAGTCCCAGCCCAAGAGCAAGCAGTGCAAGCTCCTAGCTGCGCAGCAGAAGAAGGAGCAGACCAACAGAGCCAAGTTGGACAAGAAGGAGAAGAGTCCTGCCCGTAGCCTGAACAAGGAGGAGTCGGGCAATGAGTCACGTAGCTCCACGATGGGCAGAACGGGAAAGAGCTCTCTAGCTCGCGCGGTGGTCGGAGTGGCCGTAGTGGAGAAGAACACACCCAAATCCTCCTCCAAGTCATCGCTGCATTCAAAGTCTGACTCGAAGAGCTCCTTGAAGGGGCCCCAGCTGCTGCAGAGTCCCAGTGGCACCGGCTTACCCAAGCCCATTGCCGCCATCAAGGGCACCAGCAAATTACCCTCTCTGGCTGGAAATCCTCCAGCTCCGGAGTCACAGCAACAGCTGCACCATCAGCTGCTCAAGCGCGAAACCAGCGACATATCCTCGAACATATCCCAGGCAGCGGCGGGTGAACCCCTCGGCCCACATATCCTCAAGGCGGCGGCTGCACCGCCCCCTTACTACGCCAATAGCCAGCCCCCGCCGTTGCCTCCAGCCCACATATCATCGCACCATGCCCAACCCCAGATGGGTGGCTACCTGAGTGAGCCGAGTACCCCGCAGCACAACTCGAGCATCTACGGCAGCAGCCGCCTCCCACCGCCTAAGTCCGCCCTGAGTGCTCCTCGAAAATTGGAGTACAGTGCTGGACCGCACATACTGGCCTCGCCGCCCCACCGCCAGGGACTACAGCGTCCCTTGGTTAACTCGGCTCCCAACACTCCCAACGCCTCGCCTCAAAAGTTTCACACCATTCCTTCGAAAATCGTGGGCACCATCTACGAGGCTAAAGAGGAGCTACTTCCCCCTCGGCAGCAGCAGCAGACCTCCGCCGGGGGCTCGGTGCTACCCATGAGACCGCTGCTCCGGGGCTACAACTCGCACGTGACGTTGCCCACGAGAGGAGCACGCGGCGGACACCACCCGCACCAGTCCTACCTAGACTTTTGCGAATCGGACATTGGCCAGGGATACTGCAGCGACGGGGATGCCCTACGCCTAGGCAGCTCTGCATCGGGGGGCCGCTTCCATGACATCGACAACGGATATCTTTCAGAGGGCAGCAGCGGCCTCGGAGGACCGAGCACATCTTCTGGTGGCATCTCGCATGGCAAGCACTTCCTAAGCATGATGCGGGCGCGCACGCAACTGCCTACGACCATCGAGGAACGGTGAGTAACGGATCTTAGATACTTATTAACAAAAACTGTAATAATGAAAAATAAAAACAAGTGAGAAAGCTACAGTCGAGTGGGACCGACTGTGAGATACCCGGTACCCAAAGCATTGTGGTTAAAAAATCGTGTCCAAATTCTGATCTGCATGCAACAGATAGGAAAATTGTTTCCAAAGTTGGTAGCTTTAACTCTTATAGTCTCTGAGATCTGTGGTTTCATAAGAACGCGGCGGCGGACATGTCTAAGTCGACTCGGTTCGATTCTTGTTGATCAATAATAAATATACACTATGGAGTATAAGAGGCCTCCTTTTGCCTGTAGACTAAAGACAAATTCCAAACTGCTACGAAGATCCTTTCTGAGATGTGAAAAATTATATTAGAAATGATCAAATTCTTAAAGAACCCATTTTCCTTAATATCTTAAAGCACTAATTAAGGGCCGTAATTTAGGAGAAAGTAATTCGTAATTCTCCTTTTCACAAGCAACCTCATTATTACGAACCTGAATTGACCATGTGGTCTTATTGGTCATGAGTCACATAAGTCCACTTCTTCCACTGCGCCTGGTGATTGTACTCGAGCCTTGTCTCCACTGACACCAATGAGTCAACCAACTTGAGTATCTGCTGGGTTGCTTCGAAGAAGTTGTTTGTTGCTTCAATGTAGCATGTAGTCATTTGGTGTCATTTCACCCAGCTGGGCAAATTCTTTAGAAAGTGACTTATACCCCGAGCGCCACGCACAATTTGGCAACACTTGGGTGCCATTGGCGCATAACTGTGAATCAGTTGAGGGCCTCTTATCGAAATGTGAAGCAGTTAATTACACTGGCAGCCACTCGACTACCTTATCAACTTCCGGCGGGATACACAAGAGTATCCACTTCAGAAGGCGAAGGGATACGGTTAAGGTTGTAATTTTGCCTTCGTTAGCTATTTGAGTAATACGAATTTAATTCTTTTATTAGGCGTACTATCTGACGTTCTCACTTATAAAACAGAAACTGACTACCAGGAAACTGAGAAAATATATAGGGAATAAGAAAATGAAATTCAGAGAGCAATATAATTGTATGTTGAATAAAAAAGGTTTAACTTGAATGCCATTATGTTGGTAAACAATTTTTGATAATAATAATAATTTTGATTTACAAGGACAGCTGTCACTACATAAAACTCAATTTAATAAGTTCGTTTACTTGACGTACTAAAAACTCGGCACTCTACTACAATCTACACTTATAAAAAATAAAATTCAAAATATCCTTAAAATCTAAAAAAAATCTTTCTAAAATGTAGACAAAGGCGACCTCACTATTGTTTTAAGCAAACAACTAAATAGGGAAATTGTTCTTCAGCGCCTTTAAATTAAGAAAAAATATTTATTAAAGCAAGAAATTAAATTCTGTTTTTAAAAACGTCTTCAAAAACATATACGTTTCTAAAGAGAATGCTTTGGCTACAACATCAGAAAAAAAAGTTGATTATCATCATATTGTTTCTGGAAAATTTGTATCAAGAAAGGATTTCTTGGAGGCATCTCCAACCCCATAAAGTATATATATTCTTGACCAGCATCACCAGCCGAGTCGATTTAGCCATGTCCGTCTGTTGGTCCGTCGTTATTGGTAAACAGATCTCAGAGACTATAAGAGCTAGAGTTACCAGATTTGTTAACATTGGAATCTGTTGCACGCTGATCAAGTTTGTTTTAAAATTTGTCAACGCCCACTTTCTCCCCCGAAAATCGTAAACAACTTTATATAAGTTATTGTCGTAATTTTTGGCTTAAAGTAAATAGATAAAATAAATAAGTAGGCATCTGCGGACGTTTTTTGAAAATTTGACTAAAATCGGATGATAAACATGGAAGTTATTAAGCATTGAAGTTTATGTGTATGCTTTTTCTTCTTCTTCTGAGCGACCACAAAGGCAGTCGCGAAAAAAAGTGTTGCGTGTAATGCAGCTGCGTACAGCTGCAGAATTTGTTTTTTTTTAACGTTGCTCAACATGTTTTTAGCTACATTTGGCTTAATTTGTCAGCATTTTGTATGGAAAGAAATTTTTAAGAGTGTGCCTACATTGTATTAAAAGGCCTGTGAATAGGAAAATAAATGAAAATGGGAGGCCTGACAGAGGCTTCCACACTTTCATTAGCTTGCGGTTCCAATAGCATGCTTGATCTGTGAAATTAATGCAATGCCATGGGCATTATAAATGGGAACAGCTGTCATCGCGACTGCGAGGAGTTCAAAGACATCGCCACCGCCCGCTATCGGAAAGAGTGCCCCTGGAGCGACTTTTGAGCCTTGGTCACGTAGTTCAGCTGGAAAACATGTTGAAATTAAATTTTAATGCACGTCGTTGGCCGGCAACCTGTCGCATTAGTGTCAGTGGCGGTGCCACAGGATCCCGGGCAGGGCCTAATCGGCTACGGCCCAGACACCTGCAGGACATAATTTTCGAATCCTAACAAGTGGGCTGAGCTTCAGGGGGTTTCTGTTGCCTCGGCAGGCGTCGAGGACTCCTCGGCGATATTCTAGCCATGAAAGTAAATCAAAGTGCAAGAGGGCGCAAAAATATTTCTGCAGAAGCAGACGCAGGGATCCTGCCCGGGCACGATGTTAGGTAAAGGGGCCAACTGGACTCACATATGGCAGTATTCTTTGGTGTCCGCCAATCCCAGCCACCACCTTTTATTTAATAACGCATTTTTCAAATCATTTGATTTATGACACGGGCGTGCTTTACAGCTATTTGGGGACTTTAACTATTCCCGGCATCTGGAAATTATGGTGTCTGTGCGGTTTCTGTTCCTGTGCAGAGCTTCTAGAGGAATGTAAACTATTAAAACGTTTAGTAACGAGCCAGTTAATCCTTTAGAGGAATTGTTTGGATGTTACTTAAAATGTATATACGTAGTCTAGTCTAGTCAAGTCTTTTAGTAAACTCTCGTTGCTTTTTGCCTTTAATTATAATATCGTTCTTTAAAGTAAATTTTTAAAGCATGCTTAAGTGGGTCTCTATTGGCCTGTCCACAACGTGACGCGCAGTATAAAAATATATTTCACACTCTAATCCTAAAGTCCGACGCAAATTACTTTAATATATGCAATTTGAAATTCAATGAACCGATGTCGGAGGACTAAAAATGTTTTGCCTTCTCCACCTGTCTGTCAATCCTACCTCGGTTTACCACTCTCCAAATTTGGCAAAATGTTTTTGTGTTTGTGCCCGTGTCCGTTGTCCACTCGAGTGCTCAACGGTAAAGTGACCCCCAGCTGCCTTGTGCTAATATGCTTTATTTGTGGCCAATTTTTTCAACCACATTTTTCTTTTTTCGGCTAGCCCTAGATGGGTTAAATGAACCAAACATTTTTTGGATATTACATTTCCTTGAACGTCATTCAGATTAAAGCTCATGTGACGCAATATAAACATGATTTATTTTTGTAATCACTGTTTTGCGGTACTTGAAAATTTAAAAACAACAATTTGAGTTATTAAATATTATGTAATAATAATAATTCTAATATCATTATCGTCATCGTATTGATTCGAAGAATAAATTCCTAAATCTATTGTATTGTAAACTCCCAGGCTTTTATTTTCAAATAATAACGTCGGATTGGTTTTTTTTTTCTAATGATTTCGTTTTTTTCTCGATTTTTCACATGCTGATCGTTCTTGTTCGCCAAACCAAAGTGACCGAATATTCTTTTCTTTAAAATCTAGCTTAATTCTATGCGTTAGGACTATTATCGATAACATTATACCAATTGGTCACTAACGTGACCGTGCAATAGAAAATTAGGTGTTTACAGTATTAAGCTACGTACTCACCAGCGCTAAAATCTAGCAACCAAATGAGCAAGGTCGGTACGCAGATGAGCTAAGAGAAATACTAGAATGAACATCGCGCTATATATTTCAAATCGGCTGAATCTTCGCAAGGGTGGCGCGAGAGGTAGAAAATATCTGATAATTCCCCGCGACCCTTGCGAGATTGAGACAGGCAATTGGAAACAAAACCCTATGGCAGGACTTTTTAGAGGGGAAAAATGAATTTATTAACAATACAATTAAAGAAGATCCAATTATATGCAATCTTGACCATAAAATAAAAAAAAAATAAAAAATATTAAAACAAAATGAAGTCCTAAAACATGTGATTTCACAGCGAAATAAGCAAATCAAACAAACAAACTACTTAAATTATGATTTCGAAAGCCGCGGGGTCTACTCCTGATGCCGCCGACGAGGACGAGCTGTTCCTGGCCCTGCAGCTGCTGCTACTGCCACTGCTGGAGCAATATAAAAGGGCCAAAATCAAAATTTTAAAAATTATGGACAAGCTATCTCCATTCCCTGCTCGTCCATGACCAGTTGTCACCTATTGGGATCCTCTTCTTAGTTGGCAGCCAACCCAAAATGCTGCTGCTTCAGAGCATACGAGGAGTACAAGAAGGAGAATGAGAGCTGCCCGTCCTCGGGAAGTGGCAACGGGAATGGTAATGGCCCGGGACGACTGGGCAAGCAGCCGCCGCCCTAGATATACATAAGCTCGGGTTCCGTGGAGAACTCATGGATAGAGATCATGGCGCGGCGACTTAAGCGCCAATTTCGTGGCAGCTGTCGTTGTGGACATCGATGACAATGGGCAGTGCGACACTTCGCAGGTGTTCTACGACTACAACACCCATTTTTCTTTGTATTACAATTACATAGTAAATGAAAAAAAATTCAATTATGAAACCTGTTTTTAGGCTTAATAAAATTCGATAATTTAAATTAGAATTTTTGTTTTACACAATTAAAATAGAACAATTTTACATCTTAAAAAAATGTATACGAGTATATGTACATCAAATGCTCCTAGTCTATATATGTATGTACATACATATGTACATAAATAGATCTTCCAAAAATATCACAACATAAATAATGTTATATAATAATTACAAATAGAAGATATATAAAAGTAAAAAAAAAAAAAACTTTTAAAATTGTCAGACTCTAAACAGGAGAGTT
This sequence comes from Drosophila tani, assembly GCA_008042535.1. Lineage (NCBI taxonomy): Eukaryota > Metazoa > Arthropoda > Insecta > Diptera > Drosophilidae > Drosophila > Drosophila tani. The sequence goes on from VNJO01000484.1 coordinate 22,356, forward strand.
GCTTAATTTTCGGAAGTTAACTTAATTTACAGGGTCTTATTCAATGTAATTAAAATTGGGAATTGAAAAATTATTCTTGACTATTCTAAAATGAACTTAAATGCAAAAGCACTTCGTTTATCAGTTCCCATTTCAAATTATTATTAAGTTAAATATATTTTAAAATTAATTTAAAATTATGTATACAAATTTAGCATTGACTTAAACCGAGGAAATACCTTTGCAAGCAACTAAATGACACCAACCAAAGTTTTCCACCTTTACTTGCACTGCTTGTCAATTTTGTATCGTTGATATAGCAGTGTAATTGAACTGCTTTGCCGATAGCCATGTGGCTGTACATGTGGCGACTCATAGATGGCGTTGAATGTGTTAAAAACGCAATATTTCATTTTTTTATGTTTAGTAATTTCTTTTAACTCTTCTAGTGGCTTGTCTAAAATGAGGTGCATCCACTGCACATTCATACATACGTAGTTCAGCTTGGCTCGGTAAAAAAATTGCAACAGTTGTCGGGCTTAGCAAATCATTCCACTTTCATTGGCAGCTATGCCTAAGTATTAGAATGTTATCTAAGGCATAGCTGACATTCGTGTTTCAAACTTATTATTAAGGCTCATACTTTGGATTCTTGGTAGATACAACTTTAAATTTAAGTCTTAAGACATATTTTATATTGCGATAATTTTCTTATACCCTTGCAGGGAACTATAATTTAAGTCTGAAGTTTGCAACACAGTGAAGAAAGCATTGTCGCATTGGCAACAAGAAAAAATAAAAAAAGTTTTAAAATTGAAAAAAAAATAAAGAGTATTCTTGTAAGAAACGCGCCAACACTATTTATATTAAAAAAAAATCTTGTTTAATACATTGGCAGAAACCAGCCCGCCCTTGGCTCAAATCTTTTTGGAGTTAAAGACGGACAACCGCCCATAATAATACGAAACAAGTTTCGGTTTTTAAATTCGCAACTAAGAGCGGGCAAAATTATTTTCGAACATTACTCTCTTCTTTTTTGTCTGTACTCTGGCCGAAATTATTTTCGAACATCACTCTCTTAACCTTTCTGAGTATGACATTTTTCTGGCCGATAGACATTTGTTGCTTTTGGCAGACAGACTGGCTGCAGTGCTGCAAAGATAGCTATTTCCCACTCACTGTTAACTTACTTTCTATTCTGTGAACGAGAGAGTTTGCTTCGCTCTCCATCAAATCTGTCAAGAATTTGACCAATTCAACCCCACTTTTCTGTTGTGTAAAATGTTAAAATAAGACTGTTACTAACAGAGTTCTTCCGCAATTCCCATGCAAATGATAGATTTTATTTGTATTCATAATTTTTTTTATCAAAAAGTCGTCAAAAATATTTTTTTTCTTGTCGAATATTATTGACCAGCCGAATATTATTTACCATGCAAACCAGTCTCTCAGAGCTATCGGGTTTCACATTGCAGTTAGAATATACATATGTACATATGTATGTGTGTCGGAAACGCCCGAAATCGGACCACTATATATATGTACTTATAGTTAGAAACGATCGGGCCACATAAGCCCATAGTGGTTGTTTTCAAATCTCTAAGTATATGATCCTTTAATTTTATTTGTATTATTATGTTACATGCAAGGGTATATAAACTTCAGCATGCCGAAGCTAGCTTCCGTTCTTGTTTTTTACAAAGTTTATTCAATTTGTATATGTAATCCTAATTGGTTCCCGAGGTCTAAATGTTATGAAGAAATAAATAACAAATTGGTTGTTCATATTTTATAGTAGTAGACAAATTGGTCTCTTTAAGCCAATGACACCAAACAAAAAAGCAGAGCTGAAAAGCACATTTTATAATTAGCAAAACTACTGGATTCGACTACCCTACTCGAGATTTATTTAGCTACCGTCAAAATGTATCATCTTGTAGCTGTTTTTAAAGGCTAGTTAAGTTTTTTTACGAATAGAAGAGTTGGCAACATTGACTGGTGCTTAGCGTGAGCCAGAGCCAACCAACTCGCCCGCTTATTAGATGGCGTCTCGGAATTACCTCACTCTGGCTCCGAGCATGATTCATATCATATGGCAGAACTCTGGTCTTGGAACCGAGAGAAACGAGAACGAGGGATAGCAAGAAGAAATATTTAAGCACGTATTGGGGAAAACTGTTGCCCAAAGAGCATTTACTTGTATCTATTCTATATAAGAGACATATTCCACATCTCACATTCCCTTTGACTTTTGCCAACTCTTAATGTCCGATTACTTGCATTCAAGTATTGTGAATTTGTTAACTTCTTTATTTTTGTTCGTTCCATAAATCCATAAATTTCAATTGCGAATTGACAGCTTCCGAATGAATAAAAAACTTTACCTCAAGTTTCATATGCCGAAGTTTTCCGACCACTTCCTCTTTTTCCTTGTCTAACCCGCCTTTGCAAATTATTCTGCCGAGGGTCTGTTCAACTACTAAACAAATACGTTGCCTGGTCGAAGAAGAGAAACAAAAAAAAAGCGCTTTAGGTTATAAGTATATTCAGGCATTGGTAGCAATCAGGTGGGCAGGTGTCTCGGGCTTCGACTGGCGTTGCATGTCCACAGCCTTTTACTTTCAACGCAAAAGCCGACAGGCAGAAAACCGGCGCTCTTAGCCTCGCCAGCTCTCTCTTTTATCCGACCGGGCTTCCTTCATGCACTGATAGAAACAAAAACTCAGTTTAGTTTACTCAAGACATTTAAGAACAAATTAACTCAGTATTATTAAAGAAAACAATATCGGGTTTTATTCCACAAACAACGCAAGGATTTTTAAAAATAAGCGAAAGAGCTTACGCTACTTTCGTGACCAGATGGTGACGATTTTATGACCAAAATTCTTAGATTTCGAAAACTTGTTTTTCAGTGTGGTGTTCGAATTTTCCGCTGACTTTTCGAACTCGCAGTTTTCCACGGCCGAGCTAAAGAGCAACCCCAATCGCATTTGTACGTTCGGGCGGTGCGGTTGCCACACAAAAATGCTATTGGCCGAAGCGGAAAACCCAACGTGTTCGTTTCAACGCTTAAAATTAATATTTAAAACCAGGTTTTGCCACGGGAATAAATCATTTAAGCGAATTTGAGCAAAGGGCAGGAAACGGAATATAATAAATAAATAATTTTTGTTAAAATGAGTTATTCAAGGAAGTCAGGTGTTGATTGTTTTTCATCGAGTGACGGAAAAATTGCAATGAAAACGAATTCCGAAAAGTTGAATTCTGATGAAGTGAAAAGTTTTCGAGTATTTTTCGACGGCAGATAAAGGTAAATTTGTGTAATTAACATGTCCCAATCTAAATGCAACCTTCGGCAGCAAATGGCTGAACCGTGCCAATGACTGCCCCGGGGCATTAAACCCTCGGTTTGGCTTTGACTCCTATTCCTGTTTTTGTTCCTGCGCCGTCTTTGTTTACCCTGTCATCCATCCGTAAGTGCTTGTCCTTCTGTTTGGGGAAGTTGTATTTAAACAGGGTTCCAAAAAGAGGTCCGGGCAAAGATGAACAAACACGTGAGAGAGGTGGGTCTCGCTCACTTTTTCCCACATGTCGCCTCAATCAATTTACCCCCGCTAGCTATGTGTCTATCAATTTCAACAATTACCTCAAATGTCAGACGTTTCATTTCCAACTAGCAAAAATACTACTAACTAGCAAAAATGCAATGAAAAACAACTGCTACAACTTGGTGAGCATATTTTTGAGTAAAGCTCCTGCCCACCCCTCGCTCTCGACGGATGGCTTAGTAAGACGGTTTCTGTGCTCGGATTTAGCCATACGATAGACTAAGCGCCTTTGGACGCACGCCTAGTTGCGTTTGAAGAGCTCCGATCGACCACAGGGGGTTAAGAGGGTTAAGCCTGCTCAGGCGGCATGCGATACTCGAGTCCCAAATCAGTTGGACTTCACGGACTCGAATAATTTTAATATAAGCTCGAAAATAATTCAGTATAAATAATAAGGCTAACTACATATTTACAAATTAAACATAGCTTCTGATAACACTCTTCCTTTTTTGCTTCATTAAAGTGCAATGAACTCCGGGTTACGTTTGGGGGCTAAGTTTTTCATTATTCCATTTTGCTGGCGTTCCAACCCCCGTGTTAGGTGAAACGGCACTTAATTTAATGTACAATTTATTTAAGACAGTCAGGGGCTAATAAAAATGCCTCGAATGCCAGGCGGGGCTGGGATACAATATACAATTTTAATATTGGACAGAAGAGAGAACGATTCACACTATTGTAGACGGGAAAGGAGCGACAGGAAGAACTCAGGAATCGGGACGGAAGCCGACAAGGCAGGACAGCTCGAGTGGCCCATAAAATGGGTTAAACGAGTTGGCCTAAAAACGCAAAAATTTTGCCGCAGTGGAAACTGTCAAATGGCGAACCAACACAATACCGCAACGTAAACACTCTTTGCATGATTTAGGGCCATAGGGAAAATTGCAATATACTTTGCCAGCGCAGGACCAAGGAACCCCTGCTTATCGCGCATATCCCACTTATATTCCCATCCTCTCAGCTCCGACGCACACATGCATATTTAGCTAGTCAACTTTGTGGCTGCAGAGGTGTGTCTTAAAGGAATATCGATGTCGAAATGTGATTAGCAGAACAGGATTACATTTAACGACGTGGGCGTCCCAAGCGGCGTGTCATATGCGTGCAGTCCCCCAAAAGTGGCTCCCAAAACCACAAACTAAGTAACTTGACAAATGAGTTTATTAATGAGCAAATTAAGTAGTTCTCTCGTTAGGGTTATATTTTATTGGATCCTTAATTTTAACAAATAAATATGTAGTATCTATAAATTTTGAAGATATTGCGTTCCTGCTTAAAAGTAGGCAATGTCGTGTGCCGTGTGTTTTGTAAAGAATTTTATTTTTAATAGAAAACTGCATGTCAAGAGTAAAGTCAACCAGAACTTGAGCTATTGTTTCTGCTTCTCTAATTTCATGTATTTATCGTGTTTCTCGTTCGTTTTCCTATGTTCCCTGCTGGTTTGTAACTTGTATCTTTTTAATTAAAATGTGCAATTAGAAACACATGTTTTCTTAGTATATTAACAAAGTTTCGTGCTTTCTTTAATATGCTTTTGTTTTTATTATACTTCTTAGGAATCACCTAAGCTTTAAAGTTGCCGCCTACAAGTTTTCATTTTATAAAAGTTTCTGAAAAAGCTGGGCGGGTCCTTAGTGGAAGAGTTATTAATTTGATGGTGGGCCTTTTTAACGATGTTTTGTGTGTCCAACTGTACCTGTCATAACTCAGTCGCCCGAGTATCGTTAAAGGCAAACAATTGCTTCGGGGAATGCTCATGTCGGTTGCATAATTGATGTGGTCCTGTACGTACGAATGCGCAGTTCTTTTCGCTACCCAGTAGCAAGGAGGTTATGGGTTCAATGTGTTTGATAAGCAAATAGTGGCAGCTATATTAAAAATTAAAGTCGTAGAGAAATTATTTATTGTTTAAATTTTCTGCTCAGATATAAACTGATAATTTAATTTTATTTTTGGCCATTAACTCCTCGGACCTAATATATTTGCGAGTATAATGTGCATTTCGGTTAGAGTTTTTTGCATTTAAGTAAATATTAATTCTTGGGAAGAAACTTTCTATGATAAAAACGAGCCATTTCTTAAAGGCGACCTGCCACTTCCAACTGCTATATAACGTTCAGAATATCCTTGACACAGTCCGCGTCGTTGCCTTGTTTGAACTTGTGCCTGGTTCTAGGCGCATTTTTTCTTGTTTGCTTCCATTTGCATGGCTGGCGCAAAACAGAAACATTAACTCAAAGGAACTCAGAGAAACTCTGTTGAAGGTTGCGTGCAAACTCATCTCGGATCAGCTTCAAGGCCCAACGCCGAACCTCCCCACATGTTCGACACTTTTATTAATGCGCTTGTAACGCCCATAAAGCTGTCAGAATTTCATTCACAGAATGCTATTGTGCGGGAAAAGGAAGGAAGCCATGATAGGAGGGCTTTATCAATGTTTGCTATTTCCTGGGCTGATAAGACTGAATGCTTTGCCGCTTTTGCTTGTTGCTTCGCTCTGACTGCTGTCTATTTTAATAAATGAAAAGGCTTACAAAGGCGGTTTAGAAGCCGGAAAGTAAGAGTAGGAAGTAACAAGTTGACTATTTAATTGGAATAGCTGGCTGTAAAACTAAGAAAAATAAATGGAAATACTCGGAATTGTTTATAAATACTTACAATATTAATAATATAAATATTAATAAATAGTCAAATTACATAGAGTTTGAACGGTTTTTAAGATATTACCAATTAGAATATTAATCGAATAGTTCGGAATATTCTATATAATATTAAGATAATATAGCTTATAATTAATTTTTTTATACAAATTTGCCAGCCCCAGATTCTCCAATTCTGTCTGACTTTTTTAGCTTCGGTCATTAGTCGCTTTTCTGATACGCGAGCGCGGACTAATGCCTTCGTGAATTAGGGTCACAAATTGTTGTCAAGGACCCGAACTCCACGCCTAATTATCTACACAAAAAGCTGGCCTCTAGCCCAGCTCCTTTCAACGAATTTAAGCGCGCCGACTCTCAATTAGTAGCGGCAATTACGCGAATATGTTACCACCTTTGAACCAACCCCTAAAAGCCTGTGGTGCCTAGGTCGTTCTCATTTAAATTGAACACGATATTTTGGTCAGGGAATAAATTAGCCTGACCAAATTAAAAATTACACCAGCACAAGCGGCCAATTTAAATAGTCCTCCACTAAAGCGCAGAGTCGACCGCTTGTTAATGGCTTTTCACTTTGTTTTGCCATCGCAGTTGCTGTCCATGCCCCCATGCAAATTACGTATTGTGCACGAAATTACTTGCCAGCGAGAGGAAACTCCATCGGAATAAAATGGCCGAAAAATGCTAAAAGCCATGGGGACTAAGTTCGGTGCAGGCATGCATGGAATTTCATTTCGACACTGCCGCCCCAGAGAGAGCACCATATAACACGAGTGGTATCATTTATTTGAAGCATGCATATATGTCCTGTGTGTCAAAAAACTAAAGTACTTGCCCGGGGTCCGCGAACTTACATCGATACTAGGGAAAACACCGGCATCAGAAGTGTAACGATAAGGATAATATCAAGCATGCGAATTTACTAGACGATAACTCGAACTCAAAAGTTAAATGGCTAAGAAAGGTAGCTAACTTGCCCAGCCGAAATTTATATACGCTTGCATCTGCAATCCGATATCTTAAAAAACAAAGAACAGCTATAAAATAAAGTGGTCTGACTTCGATGGAATTAAAATGTATTTCTTAAAATTAATTAAAGGACCTTGCACGATCGGCAGCTATATGATGTAGTACACTAATGGAAATAGAAAGACTACTTTATTTTATAGCTGTCCCTGTTTTATACGATATCTTTAAAAACAACGAAAATCTGATAATTTGGTACGATCGGCAGCTATATGATGTAGTACACTAACGGAAATAGAAAGAATGAACCTTGCAGATTTATTCAGATAGCTAAAAAATTGGGAGACTAGTTTGTGTAGAAGCGGACAGACGGACAGACAGACAGACGGGCAGACGGACATGGCTAAATCGACTCGGCAGGTGATGCTGATCAGGAATATAAATACTTTATGCGGTCGGAGATGCCTCCTTCTGCCTGTTACATACATTCTCGGTTGGTACTAACTTATAATACCCTTATACCCTTGTACTGAGAGACTAGTTCGCGTAGAAACTGACAGACAGACGGACATGGCTAGATCGACTCGGCTGGTGATGCTAATCAATAATATATATACTTTATCGGTAGATGCCTCCTCCACTGCGTTGCAACTATCATGGTAAAATTATAATACCCTCTGCAAGGGTATACAAATATGTGTATTAAATATTTTTTTGCGGACAACTTATAATACCCTTGTACCCTATGGGTACCGGGTATAAAAATAGATTTCTCGCGCCCATAACTTCTGAACGACTAAAGTTGCAGAAACGTTCTTTATGTCGTTGGAAGGGTATTTTGATATGATATTTAATTTGCCTTGACAAAATGTATATCAATACTACAATTAAGAATAAAAATTAATTTTTTTAAGATTAAATTTTTTTTTTTTTAATGCTTTATACGATTTTGATATTTATTTCAGGCCGTATAGCCCTTGAGATTTTCGGCACTGAACTGTAAAATACCTAGTCTTAAAACTAAAGAGCAGATATCCGGATAGTTGGATTCTCTAATACTCTTAGCAATGGTAACAGTACATTAAAGTTATCGAATACAACCTAGAACACCATGATTTATTGGCTGGAAGAACAAGGATTATGTTACAATTACTTTATTATTTCAGTATTTCTTTGTAGGCCATATTGTTCAGTACTTGTTTCCCAGTGATGGGGTAGTCTATTGATTTCGCACAATTACCCGGCTGGGAGGCATAGTGGGTATACGACCAGCTATCCACTGAAAGGGCAATCGCTATTGATTTTCCCTTTCAACTACCTTTCTCCTCTATGTATTTGAGTGCGCGACAATTTATGAGCTTTATGTGTCACTTCTGATGCCACTTTCACTGGCATTTGCCACCCACACGTTGCCCCGCAACCCCACAAACCCACAGATAGACAGTCACGCATTCTTCGAGGGTCCGAAGAGCCCAACCTCGAACCAAATGGACGTCTCGGTTACAGGGAAAATGCTGTTTTTGCTATCTATCCGGGCGTATCTAAACGGTAATTGCTTACCAGGGTGTAGTTGGGTTTTACGACCCAGACAGCTGTTTTTCGCTTATTCTATTTCATTTCAAACCGCCTTAAATCATAGCATACATTTCACGACCACGACACTCAAATTGCCTTAGAAAACCTCTGAAACAAAATTAGGTCTTTTAATTAAAAAAAATAATATATATATATATATATATATATATTTATTTGAAAATGATAATAAACTGAATTATTCACATACTTAGCTCAAAGAAGATAATTTAAAGGTTTTAAATCAATAGATAGTAAACAGTTCTGATTTCATTGGAATCCGCCAAATTAATTTAATATTTCTATGACTCCTGCCACTTTTCAGCTTTTGCCTGTGAGGATTCCTTGTCCCAACCAGTTACTTTTGTCATTTTAATTGAAAATTGTAGCTTTTCTCAAGCAGAATGGCTAGCCTCGCGTCTCAACCGTTTCTGATCGCCTTGAGGCCTGTGACGTTGGCCGTTAGTCGCCTGCCAATCGGGGATTGGGTTTCAGGCATCCAGTTCAGGTCTTTTGTTCGCCTTTGTCTGTCGACTTTCATGGCTTTAGTTCGTTTGAATAGCAATCGTTTCTCGCCAATTTGGCAATTGTTTGGCAGTGTTACTTCCTTCCTTCAGTCCGCTTTAAAGTTTAATGCGAGCCATTTAAAGCGTCGACCTGCATAAATTATACAAGCCATTAATTGTCATTCATAAAATAGCAAAAAGGGCGGAATGATGGCAGATACTCAGCGTTTCCAGCGATAACAAAATGTGCTCCACTCTATACCTGGTACCCATATGGTACAGGGTATTATAAATAAGTGTCAACGAAGAATATGTAACAGACAGGAGAGGGCATACGACTCCATAAATATATTATTGATCAGCATCACCAGGGGTGTCGACTTAGGCATGTCCCTCTGTCAGCCAATCTGTCTATACGCAGGAAACAACAGATCTCAGACACTATCAAAAGCTACCAAATTTAGTAAGAAACTTCTTCTATAGTTGGCCGGACAGACAGACAGACAGACGGACAGACGGACAGACATACAGACGGACAGACGGACAGACAGACAGACGGACATGGCTAGATCGACTCGGCTGGTGATGCTGATCAAGAATATATATACTTTATGGGGTCGGAGATGCCTCCTTCACTGCGTTGCAAATATCATGGTAAAATTATAATACCCTCTGCAAGGGTATACAAATATGTGTATTAAATTTTTTTTGGCGGACGAACTTTGAAAATTTGAATGAATATGGGAGTATTTGATAATAAAACTGCAACCTTCTTCTTTATTTTGATTGCACTTGCACTCAGTTCACTTACTTGTATATATTTTTCTGTACAGAGGAATTTATTTTTATAAATTAAGCCTATTCCTATCTACACAATACGGAATTATTTTAGTAATTTGGTAACCATTGCTCATACAATCATTTTCATTTCATTTATTTAATTATAATGTCTTAGCTGGGGATTTAAATAATACTCTGCGTTTATAATTGAGTATCCATTTTGCCACATTTTTAATCATTTCGATTCTTTGAAGTCTGTCGGATATAAAAGATACATTTGTTCAAGACTTCTTATAGCAATTTTTATGCATTGTTTAATTATTTGTGTGTTAATTTATAATTGTTTATTGCTTGGCTTTCAGAATTCGCAATAGTCGCGGCTCCTTGGACAGCATCGGAACCGCCGCGAACGGCAGCTCAGTGGCTAGTCAGGCCAGCTCCAGCGGCGGCTCCACCACCACCCACGCCAACAACAACAATAACAACAATAACGGTGGAGGAGGCGGGGCTAAAATGGATGGCAGTCCCCAGCATCGGCCCGGATCTCGGAATGGGCGCGACAACTGGAGCAAGATGCCAGAGCCGCTCAACGGCCACAAGGCGGACAAGTCCGAGAAGTCGTCGCCATCCCGCCGCAGCATGGGTGGCGGTGGGAGTGGCAACTCTTCCAAGCAGGGCTCGCCCTCGTCCTCCTCGCGGACAAAGGGCGTGCCGCCGAGCTTCGGCTATGTTAAACGCGCTAACGGCAGCATTGCCTCGACCGCCGAGCAGCAGAATATAGCAATGCTGATGGCAACCGGGGGAGCTGGTGCGGGCATCAACGGACTACCCTGCGGCCGAACCGCTCATGTCTCGGCGGTGCCTAGGACCGCAAGCGGCAGAAAAGTCGCCGGCGGAACCCAAACTTTGCCCAGTGATACGAACAGTGAGTTTGCAAGAAGGCTGAAAATTTTAAGCATTCATTCGTGTACCTTTACCTTTGTAGAACTGCCGCCGAATACTCAGCACCGTAGCTTTTCACTAACAGGACCAACGGCCTCCCAACTGAGCCAATCCATCAGGGAGCGTTTGGCCACAGGATCGCACAGTTTGCCCAAGCCAGGAAGCGATCTGCATATATTTCAGCACAGGTTAGCTTCTTAAGAAGATTTCCCACTTGTCGTACAACATTTCTGCCACCTACAGTTATTGGCTTAGAGTCTTAGTTTATTTTTGACACAGATCGAACTGCAAGGCAGCCGAATCAGCTTCAAGATTCGCTGCAAAGCAGTGTCATTAGAAAGCTAAATTCTAAACCCAGTAATGCAACTCGCACCTCTTCCCAACTAAATAAGTGTAAATAACCTAAAGAAATATCATCTTTTAGGATCTCCAGCCGAGGGGGCACGCGACACGATGGCTCCCTCTCAGATACGCAGACCTATGCGGAGGTCAAGCCGGAATACAGTTCTTATGCCATGTGGCTGAAGCACAGTAACACGGCCGGGAGTCGCCTGTCTGATAGCGAGTCCATAGAGCTGATCCAGATTGGGTCGCCGGCAATGACCCGACATGGCCACAAAATGATCCACAACCGGTCGGGACCGCCGGGGGCACAGATGCCGCCGTCGGCCAATGAGTCGCCCTACGTGCAGAGTCCCCGAATGAACCGCAGCAACAGCATAAGGTAGGGTCTTAGAATTCTCAAGGACCTGATTTGTTTTATCTTCGCCCCTGCATGAATCTCTATCTATATATTTTTTCTCTTCTACTCCTCGTGAATTTGATCAACCATTAAAAGCTACTTGAAAGAACGGACATATCCAAGGTGATCCTATTTTTTTCAAATCAGCACATTCACTTCCATTCCTATTTATTTCGGTCGCGCTTTTGACTCACGTAATCAGTCTTAGTATCTGACATTTTTGTCTGCCACCTTATATGTACACCCAATAATGGCATCTGGTAACGAACTCTGCCACCGTATTAATTACAAAATAAAAATTCCATATTCGATTAGAAGCTTTTAGTCCGATACTACTTTATCTTAAAATCAGTTTATTGTGAAGAGTCAAAAACTGGAATTAGTCATTTTAACAAGACCTTCCTAATCTGACTATTGTAAGATTTTTGGGTAATCTTTATATTCGATGTATTTTTTTATATAGTGGGATTTCAGTAAAAGTTCATATTTGCTTTTGTTATAAAATTCAAATAGTGTGTTCCTTTTGGGGTAATTTTAAAATCTGATACTGCCATCCGGCTATCGATTTTTCGTTTAAAATCCAGGATTCGTAATATACCTTTTCATTCAAACAGTCTTCGGTATTTGGGTAGAAAGCAAAGGGCCACCTAAAGCGTATTCCAGTCGGCGGGACATATGCTTCTATTTCATGTGTTTTCATTGCATATTTTAAAGATTCACTAGAAACCGAAAACGGCAGGGAACGTGACACGCCCTGATACCAAATAGTTACGGAGCAAAGTTGTCTGTTGCCCTGGGACTCAGCTCGTTGTCGACGTCTGCGGGAAAATAAGTGGGAAAAACATTCACGAAAAATATTTTTAAGAACCAAAAGGCAAATGGGAAATATCCTATTGAACCTTTGACTAGGTAGGGTGCGGGTAATAAAAAAAACTCGACCTTAATTTAAGCAAATTCTTTAAGCGTATTCTTTCTTATCATGCTACACTTACAACACTATAGCTGGTAGTCTAATTTTTTTCCAGAAATAATCTGCTAATTGCAACTAGCTTCGGCTTTTAATAACTCCACTTCAATTATGCACAGGGATGTGTGTGAAGATGGGCAAGGAGTCGGCAAATGGAACTCCCACAAAGTTTCGTGTACTGTTATCAAGTTTTACAGCAAGTACACACACAGAAATTGGTTGGCAAACAGCTCCAGGGAATACTGACAGCTCTTACCACAAACTGCAAACAACGACAGTCACTCATCCAGTGCCACATTCCGTATACGTAATATTAGATCTGCATGTGAAATGACATTTATGTCACAGCTATCAGAGCAAAGACAGTGAACAGGCGTTGGCTCTTTCCACTTCGGTCTGTGGTGCGGTCATTGTGTGAGCTTCTGAAAACCTCTGCATTTTATGACAATTCGTCTAGGGACCCCACAAAGTCATGAGTCCACCCTTATCAGTCTGACGCACAAAGCCCACATGCCAGTCCAATTTGTAACTGAATTAGGCGGAAACCAGTGTTTGGGAGCAGCAGGGTTCCACTTTTATGGTGAGATTGGCATAATATGTACATCGCAACCGTTACGATTCCGGATTCATAATTTCTCGCTATTGAAAGGTGAGGCAACAGATGCTGATTCATTAAATGGCTGTTGTTGGCATACTTTATGTGCTGCCCATATATTATGTAATCACATTCTTAATGATTTTTGACCCCATCCCTGGAGGTAAATAAAAATGCAAATCACGTTGTCTTGACATAATTTATGAAAATTTAATAATTAAGAATTTATAATTCAAATTAAGTTTGTTTTTAATTCGGGTTTAATCGGTGCAAAACGAGAGTCTTTTTTAAAATTTTGTTGTGGCAACACTGCTTGAGATAGATCATGAATTAAAATGTCATTTCATAAGGATTTGGGTGCAAATCGACCTCCGTTCAACTACCCGTTACTTTGTTATACCCGGTACCCATAGGGTACAATCGAGAATGTATGTAACAGGCAGAAGGAGGCATCTCCGAGCCCATAAAGTATATATATTCTTGGTCAGCATCACCAGCCGAGTCGATTTAGCCATTTCCGTCTGTCCGTCCATCCGTGTTGGTAAACAGATCTCAGAGACTATAAGCGCTAGAGTTACCAAATTTGGTGCCAACAATGGAATCTGTTGCACGCCCACTTCCGCCCCCGAAAATCGTAAAAACTTTATATAAGCTATAGTCGCAATTTTTGTCTTAAAGTAAATAGATAAAATAAAAAAGTAGGCATTTGCGGACGTTTTCTAAAAAATTGAGTAAAATCTGATGATAAACATGGAAGTTATTAAACAATACAAAAATATAAAATATGTTGCGTGCTTCCGGGCGCTGTACTAATTCGTAATGCAGCTGCAGAATTTGTCTTTCTTGTACGTTGCTCAACATGTTCCTAGCATAATTTGACTTTTTTGAATGTTGTTCAACATGTTTTAAGCAACATTTGTCTTAATTTGTCAACATTTTGTTTTTTCATGTCCGTGTGCTATTTAATTTCATACGCAATGCTTTGGGTACCGGGTATCTCACAGTCGGTCACACTCGACTGTAGCTTTCTCACTTGTTTTTTCTCCGATCCATGTAAACTTTGGACTCCACTAAGGCAAGACTAAGCCAATGCAATTTTGTAAAACAATGCACTATACTGACACAGAAAATCACACACACAAGCAAGAATATTGGTGTTTTTATATACATATATATACACTTGTACACGATTTTGCGGAAAAATACACTGACTTAATTTATTCAGAGTTTTAATTATTTTGCTTCAGAGGTTGCAGGTAGCAGTACTTGTAATAAATTCTCTTTAATAAATTTTGGGGCGCTCATGTTCAGTTCTTTAGGTTCTTCTCAGTGCATTTTCACGAGATGGAAAATATCAAAAATATATTTAAGAAAAATAGTAATTACAGACATATAGGCAAAATAAAATCACGATATAAATATTTCTTTTGTGGTGAAAAATATCGATATATTGATATTTTGATTTATTATCAACATTTCTACTTTACTCTAAAGTTGCATGACCGCTACTCATCCAAATTAAACTTCTTTTTGTTTTTTTTTTTTTTTGCAATATAAACACATTTGTCCAACACATTTATGTTACAGTGCTTGAGTAACGATTTTCCATTTCAGATCCACGAAATCGGAGAAAATGTATCCCTCGATGCTGAGCCGTGGAGGCGAAGTGGAAATCGAGCCGTATTACTGCCTACCCGTGGGCACCAACGGCGTCCTTACCGCCCAAATGGCAGCTGCAATGGCGGCCCAGTCGCAGGTGGCACAAGGCCATGCGGGAGGAGTGGGTGGCGTGGCATGGAGCCAGCCCACTTCACCCACGCCACTCGCCCGCGGCTCCTTCACGTCAGCCGCTGTGGCAGCCGCTTCGGTTCTCTCACCCACTCACGGCTCATCTGCAGGGCTGGCTGGTGGAAGTGCAATTGTCGGCCATCGGCTCACATATCCCAAGAAAAATGATGAAGGTGAGTGCGAGGTCCCCAGATAATTTTGTCTTCGTGCCCACGAACCTATTTATTACAGAATAATAAACTCAAAACAAGAAAAGTATGAATTAATCTAGCCCCGATTCGAAGATAATAAATAATTTTGAAAACTATAACTTTATTTACCATAAAATCCTTAACGTTTTGGCCGAGTGCAGGCAGCAAGTGCAGATTAATGCAACTCGCCCATTTTGTTTCCGTTTCAGTTCATGGCAGTGCCGCCTCTTTGCTGTCCGGAGGCAGCTCCTTATACGGCAACGCGGAGGAGCGGCAGGCGCACGAGATCCGGAGGCTAAAGCGCGAGCTACAGGATGCACGGGACCAGGTGCTCAGCCTGAGCAGCCAGCTGTCGACAAACGTGAGTACTGCAAATGGAAGAGCCAAGCCAAAACCGAATAAATAATGAATCGGGGTAGCATTTACTGACAAGAACCTTTCCAACATATTTGCGAAATGTATATCACGGCGAAAAATATATCACGGATTTTTCTAAATGAGCTCTTATGGAAGGCTAAGATCCCGCCCCAGACATTCCTAGAAGACTGAGACGTTATATTTGCTTATGATTCGTCCGACGCATTCAATATTTTTTTGGTTACTAACAATTATTGCCACAAAGTTCCTAGAACAAGTAAAATTTTTAAGTCAAACTAGAAGAACTAGGAGATCTCAACCTTACTATTCATCAACACTTATTTGCTCACTTTGTTGCTCCTAAAAAATAAACAGTCGCTGAAAGCGAAGAAAGATATTTGTGAAAATATATTTTGTTTCACGAACTCAAATTATTTTCTTTTTAAATGTAAACTATGTATTTTAGCTCTATGTAAGCCACAACAATCCACAAAGTATGCTGCAAGAAATGTTTAACTGCACTTGTGACTTGCCAACAAGAGCTAGCCACAAACAGAGAATAACCACCAAGCCACCAAGAATAAGCACCAAGCAATTTAAATGTACCTGAATATTTGCAGATGAGAAATGGAAGTACTTGTGCTTCTAATCTGACCTACCGCATCTTTTATAGTTCAGCCCCATAGACTGCATTGTACTCAGCCATTAATTTAATTGTTTATGCCGCATTCTTTGTTGTAGCAGCTCTTGCAGCATTTTGTGCATTAACATTGTATACGTTTAGGGGCGGAATCAAAAATTGTGGTGACTGCTCCGCAGTCCATCGTTTTCCTCAGCAATTGATAAGCCAAAAGCTTGCCGCTGTGAAAGATTCATTCGCTTCGCTTAGCAGGCAGTCAGTTCGCATTCAGCTTTTTACTTTTTCCGCCAAGTTTTCTTCGTCATATGCCACTCGAAATATTCGATGCACAGAGAAAATAAAAGTCGGGCATCTCCATCTATATTACGCTTAACTGTTAAGATTGGGCTTCACGATCCACTCCATAAATTCTACAAATTCTTATCGTCATCATTTGAATTTAAGTTAAGTCAAAGTGAAAGAAGCTTAAAAATACATTTAGCAGTACATTGTTTTTTCATCCTCTGCAAGGAAACTAAGCTTATTTTTTTATTGTTCTCCAATAGCTAACAAGCTTAGCATTTTTCTCTGTGCATGAATAGGGCTTCAGCCTGTGTGAGCGCGTTGCCAACGAAAGTCACGCAAAAGACTGATAAACATCAGTAGCAGACAAAAGTGCTCAAAGAAAATAAAGCTACTCCTGCCTACTTTTGGGCGCCATTTTTTCTGTACTCCTTGCTGAAGTTAATATACTTCTACATTTTCTTGACAACAATTTTCATCACAAAATGGAAACTTTAAATTACATTCCACGCGGGAGTCGCTTGAGGTTCACTGTATGCTTTATAGTCGTCTATAATATATATATATGTATATACATTGTCGAAGTCTGTACAGAGTTTTACGGCCAATCGCCCGGTCACCCACACCTTGGCCATCAAATTTATCAGGGGCCAGACAGGCAGACAACATAAATCTTGTATATTTTCCTCACTTTTCGCTGCCGGTGGTTGTAGGAAGGTCTGCAGGAAAGTGCCAAGGTCAAGGCGTACGTGTGAATAGCCAAAAATCGACTTGATGGATTTTATGGCAATTTGATGACCTTAAACTGATGGAAACTTTTATCAATAAGCCCGACCGATTAAGCGACAGTCGTCTTTTCTGCAATTGCGAACGAGCAACTTTCCGCTTCCCAGCTGCCATAAAAGTGCAAACAATGTGAAGTCTTTGAATATTCCTGTTGGAATCTCCACCAACTGATACTTATGGTCTGATATGCCGGGTCTGGATCTGGGTCTGGTTGGTTCAGTGGATTAGGTAGGTGTTTGGGTGTTGGGGAGTGCAGGTAGGAAAATGGGTCGCCTTCCGCATGGTTTATCTGCGAGTAGGTTGGGCTAGTGGGAGCCATAAAGTATCTACCATATTGCAAAAGATAAAACGGGAGCTCTTAAACTTATGCACACCAACTACTCGTTTTGTAAATGGGAGGAGAAAGAAGCTTCTATGGATTGATATACAAATCCATATAAAAATTATTCAATAGCCGAGTTGGTATACTCATTTTCATCCTTATGAACCGTTGATTGAGTAACTGTATACCGTATATACTTCGGTATACATATATAGTAACCGAAATTTGTTAGCTAGATCTTATCCTGCCCCGATTAAGAACCTATTCCTTAATATATTTGTTTTATCTTTGTTAATGAATATTGCTCGTGAATAGTGAACAATTCTAAATTACGAATTCATTTTTTAAAACTTCTAAAACGTTCTAGTTTCAACCGGCTCTTAGTTTGGTAACTCAAGTTTGGCTACTACTTCGCCCTTTCCATTTCTTCTCTCAATTTTTTCATTTTTCCCGTACTTATTGTAGATTAAAAACTTTTTAATTGCCCATTGACTTTGATGTCTTTTTCTCTTGCCATTCCTTCCCATTGTCTTGGCCAAAGTTTTCTGCGTTAATTAAATTTCTGCCAAGGGTTATATTGGCGAAAATACCGATATGTCAGCGCTCACTTCCCCCTGTCTGTCTATCGATCTGTTGATCCGCCCGACTTCACCTCCCTTATTCGTCTGC
>VNJO01000493.1:0-12526 GCA_008042535.1 Drosophila tani
TTGAAAGCATAATTTACTTTGGCATTAATAATAGAAATGATTATCCATTCGATTTGCATTGTTAAAGGTTGTGGCAAGGCTATTAAGTTGGTTGAAAAGTGATTTAAAGTGTTAAATATAGCTAATTAATATGGTTTTTAGTATGAATATTTATTATAAAGCTTGAAATAAAAAGATAAATAATTATAGTTACCATTTTTACATTATTTAAATAAATATCAGTGATTTCTATTATTTTTAATTGGTTAATTGCCTGAGTGCATGTATAATAATTATTATTATAATTATAATTTATAAAGCTTACTTCTTTAGAAATAATTTTGTATTTTAAGACATTTTTTAAAAATCATATAGAGTATCAATATTTTAAATCGATCGAATAACTAGAATTATTTATTGGTATTAAAATACTAAAAGTATTATGTATTAAAAAACCTAATATAGATTAGGTCCTAAAAAGCCATGAAGCTTTGCAGATTTTTAAAAATGTACATAAATTATTATAAATATTTACTTAAATGCACACAAAACAATCTAAAATCACCTTATTTCCATTAATATATAATCACAAAGAGAAAGAAACCCCTATGCACTTATTTTTATGCCTTCATTTATTTCTCTTATCTAAAATCACCACCGCCTACATAAGTATTTGTGATAAATGCAGGTTCTGGCTAGCGCTCGGTGCTCGAAATCAATTATGCTGATCGGCATTTATAAACTGACTTGCCTTCCTGTGAAGCTCCTTCGACTTCCTTCGAGGCACTGGCCCTACACGGTCGCCAGGCCACAGGAAGTGCAAGTGCTGTGTATGCAAATTTATTGTCAATGAAAAAGGGGATTGGAATTGGCGTTTAGGCTACGAAGGAGACAGGCAGGGGTTATTATGAGGGAGCCGCCCTCAAGGGTTGGACACTCGACGTCGCCCCGACTGCATTTCTTATTTATGAACGTGCATAGACAATGCTTTCGGGTCTTGTTGCTTTCCGTCGTCGTCCTCACGGCTCGCAGGACATGTGGCAGCAACTTTTGTCGCATTCAATGGACCAGAGTTGCCGTAAATAACTTTTAATAGAATTTTTAATGGGGCTCGTCTCGCTCGGTCGTTCGGCTGAATGGCCTTTGGGCAATTTGGTTTTAATATAGATTACCATAATGATTTGCCAAATGCCATGATATGTGGTTGAGGCTAAAGAGAAAATAAAAAATGTTGGCTGCGGTCAGGGGATAGAAATGAAATGGATTTAACTTGTATTGAAATCTCAATTCCAAGGAAATTATTTTAAGTGCTTTAATAATGGCGGGAATTGTCTTCTTTAGTACAAAAGAAATATATTATAGTTTCCATCTCGATGAAAAAATATTTAAGGCATTCTTAAAGCATAAACACAATAGAATTTGTTTGTCTCATGGAATATTTTATTTTATATGAGATAGTAAATTAAAATTTCTTCAAAAAAAAAAAAAATTCAAAGGATTATTTTTAATATATTAATATTTACAATATTTATATACACTTTCCTAATAGATTTTATAATTTAATTGCTAACATATCTTAACCTTTAACTTCCTGGCTTAAAAAACCAAAAAGCTCAGAGAAATAAGTCAAAACTAAACCAAATATTTAATCAGTTGAACAAACACGTCTACGTTTCATAAGCCGGTTGCAAAGTTTTCCCCGCGTGACCATCAAATATTTTACATTATTAATCAATTTCCATTTCAAAAGCATTGGGAAAACTTTATGCATTTTAAACTAACTTTCTAGCCACACAGAAAAGTTCTCTGCTCGAAGTTATTGGTTGAAAAATAAATATGTGAGGCCAGGTAGGAACTTATCAGCCAAGTGCCCACCATGAAACATGGCTTAGAGGGCCAGGACCTTTCGGACCTTTTTTCAAGGGAGCTGCGTATAAATTGTAGCTAGAAATTATTGGAATATTTTCCGTGCCTCCACTTTTTTTTGGCTATATATTTTTTCGGCGTTGTTGCCCGAATGCAGACAAGTTGACTATCGTCCTCAATTCTCGGTGGCGGCACTCAATGCGGCGCTGTGGAAAATGCAGGGGAAAAGTGCGGGAACAGGGTTCTGGGGGCTGGGGACTGGTTCTGGGGACCTTTTCCTACTTATTATGCCGCCGCATGTTTCTCTATGTTTGCTCTTTTGCGGAATTATCGATTACAAATGAATATTTCATCAGGGGCAAGGGAACTAGGGAGAGGGGCCAAATGAACCGAAAAAAAGTGAGAGAAAAGGGAGCCGAGGGGAGCCTGACACCTGCCGCCGCCCGGCTGACTTCCGCTTCCGGGTCGCGCGACACTTTGGCCCGGCTATTTTCAATTAAAATGCAGCATACTTTTCGCGCTTTTGTTAAGCATTCTTCAGGCACGGTAAGAAAATATTTGAATATGAAAATTTATTAAGATTTTAGGACTATTTAAATAATATTTACAGAGTTTCCTTTGCCTTAATAAAGTTTAGGATTTTACAAATTACAAGAAATTTTTATTTACAAATAAAATATAAGTTACTATTATTTTATTTTATTTACCAAAGCTGGTTGTATAATTATGTTCTTCTTTATATTTAATTTAAATGTTAAAGATAATCTCCAATAATCTAAGAATTTAAAGAGCTTTCTTGTTTAATTAATTCCATTAAAATAATAAAATCAACCCAAAAAAATCCTTGGAACAGTCAGGTTTAAATTAATATATGGAAATCGGTTTTGTTTAATTTTTTTCGACTGTGAAGAAATAAATATAATACGTTTTATATTTGTAGTTCCTTAATATAAATTAAAAGTACCTTTTCAAAATATCTTACTGCAACTTTTAACTAAAACAACACTTTATTCCAGTGTACTGTACACATTCCTTTGCCATTTATTTTTCCTATTCCTTCTCTCCCCTTGTCTGGCTCTTTAAAATGCTGTTTAATGTATGTCCCGTTCCCACTTCTGTTTTGTGTCGCATAATTACCAATGCCAGGATAATTAAGGCTGCGCCGTGCTGCCAGCACAGCCCTGGCCTGGCCACACATAAAAAAGGACAACGAGTCCCGAATGCGGGTCCCGACCCGAGGGATTCCAAAATGGGAATGGGAATGGGAATGCGAACGGGACCGAGTGGAGGACAAAAAGTGGGCGGCGGATTCGGTGGTGCGAGCACGTGACTAACGGTAATGGCACGCCAAATCACAGGAGAAATGAATTGTTTGCCGGGCGGGAGTGTTCGGAATGCCAAATGCGAATAAGAGAGAGAGAGCGTAACCGGGTTCTAAGCCCCAGGATGTCCAAATTATATTATGCCAAAAATATTGTATACAGCATTTTATTTACAAGGGAAGTTCTCACCTATTTGGCACTACATTTTGGGGCTCAGAGGTGGCTTTTGAAGGTATGTGAAGTATAGAAAGGGCTGGTTAAGTTCTAAATAGATATTTATCTGAAAAAATGCATAAATAAATATATTTTTCTAAATAGTTATATTTATATTTAAATAATAATATTCTGAACATATTTTAAGCAGAGAATGGAAAACTAAAGAAACTGCAGCTTTTATTTGAGATTGCAAATTTTCAAAGCGCACTGAAAATATTATATTTTAATAGGAAAACAAAAAATGTTATCTGTTTCGTCTTTTTTTTAAACTTTATAATATGTGATTTATTACTGTGTTAATTTACACAGTGTATATTGTATGCTGTTACTATATAAGTCTATCTATTTATTGTTTTCTATGAAGTTCCATTCTATCTTAATAAAAATTGGTAGCTCTTTTGTTCATAAAAACCAGACTATTAAATTTGATTGCATACTTTTAGACACTTTTTCAAGTGATATAAAATCATCTGAAATTTCTTAATTAACTTAAAACCAAGTTTTTTCTATCTACCGCCTCACTTTCTTTAAACAAAACCTTTAAATCAATTAAAGATAAAACTTATTCCGCCCCAGCTTAAATTTCAATTAGACGAAAGGTGTTCAGTGCCTTGGAAAAAGGTTTCACCTTTTTAGTGGCAACTCATGATCCTCTTATGCTAAACTCTTGCGAAAACTCCACTTTAGCTTTGCCATATATCCTGGCATAGTGCCCTTTCCCCCAAAGCAAAACTCGAGCAGAAAGTGATTAAGGCTCACGTTTCGGGATTACGTAAGCTCCTACAGGGATACTTAGCCAGCTGGGCCGCCGAAAGCGTTTACATACATATATAGAGGAGAGCGTGAGTGTGTTGTGTGCTGTGTGTGTCTGTTAAGCATATCATGTGTTTATGCGCGATTCCTGAAATGAACACCGCGCCCCCCCTCGCCACCTAGCCGCTTTCCCCAATAAAACCATTTTTACCTGGGCTTTTCGGGGCGTCCCCTGACACGTGAGCTTCATATAAGAAAAAAAAAAAGAGAAGAGAAGAGGAAAGAGGCCTCGTCATTTCATGGACGTTGCAGCACGCGAGGGGTCCCCTAACCCCTGTGCCACTATTTTTCCTTTTTCACTTTTGTTGGGATTTCCCTTTTCGCCTTTTCCCCGCGCTGCGTAAACACAGCTATTAAATGCCAACTGACCCCAAATGCTGACCGACTCAGAAGCAAGCTATATCCAGCTACAGTCGCCCTGCAATTAGTGAAATATCTCTGGAAAAATTGAGTAAGATAGCTGAACTTGTATCAGTGATTATTATTAACATATCTTTGGATAAATTAGGTAAATTATAATTATAATTATTAAATTATATATATATATATACAATATACATTATATACATTTATATAGCATTCTTTATTAATATTTAAGGCCTCGATCAATTCATATTCATATAATAAATATTTCTTAGGAGCAAATGAACAGGGGTGCCACAGAAATTGCTGGGCTTTTTAAATCAATAAATGTGGTCCCCAAAAGTATGCTAAATACATTGTATTACAACAATTTCTAATTAAATTAAGACCTTGCTTATTTTGTTGCATATTTTTAAACTTATTTTAAAATGGTTTCGCCTTAATCAGCCAAAAGTAGACAAAGGTTTTTTATTAAATAAGGACCGGTTGTTGCAATTTTAATTTAACGTTTTCCTATATTAAATTAAAGCCTTAAAGTTCGTAAAATAAATAATACTAAAATACGCGTTCAAATAGTTCTTTTAAGCCCCCATTTATGCCTCAAATTCATAATATTTGTAGTCTTTAGTACCTCAATAAAGTAAGTTAACCCTTGGCTAACCACGACTGTATTTAATTGCCCCCGAAAACCCACTGCCCCCATCGCTGGTAGTAAACGGGCGGTGCAACAACCTCGCTTAGTTGCAGCCGGACGACCTTGAACCAGTTTTCATTTCTAAAAAATTCCCCCGCAAAAAGGGCAAAGCCAGCGGAAAAGCAGGGCAACTTATTAGAAGAAGACTTTTGGCAAACTGGGGAACTTTCGCAAATAACTTGGCATTATTAATCAGGCTCAGAGCGTCTAACGGCAATTTAATTGCAGCCACATACTCGTACGCAGAGATGTGCTGCGGGTGGGCTCTCTGGATGAGGTCGGAGGATGGGGATGAGGCTCCTATGACAGCAAACTAAAAATAAACAAATGAGCCAAGTCAGAGACACAGGGAAAAAATAGACGACGACACAGAACGAGTTGTGGCCGAAGCGGAAAAGCGCGCTTGCGTGCGGAGAGAAAATTAGAGAGAAAATTAAAAGGGAAAACAGGCGGAGAGATTGAGAAAGAGAGACTCTCAGAGAGGGAGAGCCGATAGCAGAGGTTATTGTTGTGGCTGCAGAAGGATTTCAAGGAAGTGAAATAGCGCTGCAGACTGAATTTCACAGACAAAGTTTCCTATCTGCTTCCTCTTCCTCCTAGGCTTTTCCTAGCTGCCACTTCCTGTGTATCGGAGTGTGTGTGAGTGTGTGCGGTGAATTGAAAATAGATTTCTGGTGATTTCACATTTAATTTGTGACCTTTAATTTGGTATAAATTATTTATAGATAAATACTATTGCTCTAAAATATTTTTGAGAGATTAAAAACATTTTATTCTATTCCTTAAAAAATTAAAAATAATTTCACAAGCCTGCTTTCAACAATTTCTAATTTGTCTGTTTATAATCTCAGCTCAATAATTAAGGGCAATAAACCAAACTAAATTGTATTATTTCCATCATTTCCTGTAAAGGTTCCTTGAACTAGAATCGACTTGAATCGATTACTAAGTAAGCCCCGCTAATGGTAGGTTAGCGTTCTAATGAGGGCCTCATTTATTACAAGTGTTTCCTGTATTATGGCATCTATAAATCCAAGTGCTAATTATTGTTTGGTAATTAAGTATCAATAATATGAGTAAATTATAGTGTTTTCATCTAATTAGCATAAATAGTGGCTGTGAAATTATTTCCATTGATTGTTGACATTTATGCAAGAAAATATAATAATATTTATAATTCTTTACAAGTAAATATAAAAAAAACTAATTATAAGTTTACTAAGAGTTTAAATGTATGTAGACTCCGGAATTTGAAGTATATTATTAATTATTTATCAAGAAACTTAGAAATTAAACTAATTATTTAATATACAATAAAACCGAATCCTTGTAAAGTTTGTGTTGCTATAAAAAGCTTGAATCTTTTAGTTTTCCTTTAAAGAAGTACTAAATTTGTAAGATAATATAATGTATATATATTATTATGTAATATAATTAAAAAATATATTATAATAATATTTTTAGGTAAATAAATAAATAACCTAAGAGCTGTATGATTTATTTTTTAACCTCTTTAAACTGTTTTTATTTTATATTTAGCAGTGAACTTGGTTCAATTGAACCAATTCACAGGCTGAGCACCAACACAAACTGCCTGGCACACTCGCACACACACACACCCCGTAGGCTAGTCTGCTCTCCTAGTATCCTTTCCTCCAAGAGAGTGTGTGTGTGTGTGTTTGTGAGTGGCTCAAAGTGTTATATTGACATTTGGCTACATAATGATTTATGCTGCTGCAGGAGGAGCAGCTAGCATCGCCGCGCCTCGCCGCGAAGCGATCTCTGGCTCCTTGTAATTCCTGCTGCTATTTTTAGGGGCAATGGCCATAATTTATTTTTATTTACGGAAGAGGAAGAGCACGAGGAGAGCCAACTATAGCACACACACACACATCTATTGGCTTTTCTGTGCGGGGCAGGGGGCAAGCGAAGGGCAAACGCTGGAAAGCATGCTACGATTTTTGTGTGTGGGAAGCGGCGGAATCTCGCTGGGTTTTAGGGACCTCCGGGGGGGCTAAGGACTAACGTGTTCGTGTATACAGCTAGTTAAATAAATTTACACTTGACCCACCTTTTTATTTCCACCGCTATATGTATATGTATATCTTTATATAGCCTTTTTTATGTACTATTTCTCTGTGTGGCTCCAAATGCGCGGCACGTTTCTCCGTTTCTCTAGCAAAAATCTTTCGAAAATTGCTCGCTTTTTATTTTATTTCTTTTTATATGTGTTGCACATGTGTGTGTGTGTGTGGTTGTGTGGCAGTGTGTGTGTATGGAGTGTGTGTGGTGTGCGGTGTGTTGGTGTGAGTGGGTGGCGATGTCAGTTCATTCATGGACCAAAATCAGCTCGGTGTGTGTGTGCGAAGCAGGAAGCTGGCATTTTTATTTGCAATTTCCTGATTTTATATTTTCAACTCGCCGATTTTCGTATTTATTGAGTTTTCGTTTTCGTTTTCGCTGAACATTTTTGCACTTCTTTATTTACAAGCTCTCTTTTTGGGGTTTTTTCTTTTTATTTTATTTTAACTCCGCGGCGCAGCAAAACAATTTTCACATTTTCACACACTCGCACGAAAATCATTACTCAGTATGCACGACGGCTTTCCACGGGCTTTTCATTTCCCCAAACGCCAACCCGCGCCGCCTCGCCTCGCCATTTGGGCCATGCTGCCTTTTTCGACTTTTCCTGGCTTTACTTTTGCTGCCTTTTGCTGCTTTTCCTGCTGCCTTTTCTACTGCCTTTCAGCATTTGCTATTAGCTACTTTCCTTCTTCCGGCGCAGGGGGTCGGGTTGCGTTTTTTATATATTTTTTATAATGCAAAACAGCAGAACGAACAAACGTCAAACCAAACTGAGACTGAGACTGAGCCAGCGACCGAGCAAACACACGCTGTTCCAAAATCGCAAAAATCGCGAACCGACAGCCACGAAAGCCAGCAAACGACTGAGCCCCAAAAGCCCCAAAAAAAGTGAGAGAGAGGGAGCAATAGAGAACTCTCTGAGCTCTCAGAGAGAGAGCAAATAGAAGAGAGTCGGGAGCAGGTGAGAAAAAGTGAGAGAGCTGCGTGCACATCCTTTGCAGAGGCGTCAAAAGTTCCCGGAACCAGATCAGAGAGCCTAGGAAAGACATCGAGATATGACGGGGATACACTGGGAAAAAGGATATATTTATGCACAATTTAAAATAAAATAATAGTTAATTTATAAAATATTAAAATAAAAATTATGATTTCATTATTAATACAACTTGTTGCACAACTTCTCAATTAAAATAAAGTCAATGAAGAGAATAGGTACATATATTCCACTTTTAATATAAATCACGAATTAGTTTTTACATATATAATATCATAATATTTTTAGGTCAGACGGTAAGTCTAGGAAGAAAATTATACTGCAAATAAAATATATCCAAAAAAGGAATTGCGTTGACGTTAAAATTCCCAACCAGGCTGTTGGTAACCTAAAAGCAGTCTCTAATGTTTATATATTCATAAAATATTATACAAAAACTCTAAGAATGATATTAAAAATATAAAACCTCATTCCCCAGCTTGCTGAAATAAACAAAAATATATTTTAAAGCATAAAGTGACCTTGCAAGTTTATTTATAAGCCACGCAATCTGTATTTGTATTAAAAGCCTGCCAATCTGGACAAGAAATAAATTCGAATAATAATAATAACCATAATAATAATGCACCTGTTTACAAATCTTCGATTTAATAGCCTCAAACAAATGTTTTGATAAGGTCTCATGCTTCGTATCAATTTTTATTGCAGTGCACAGTGAAGAGCGGGGCGCTGATAAGCTCGAAAGCAAAAGCGAAGCCCACACGAAGCTTCGTCTATTAAGATCAGTTGTGTTTGAAAGTCGGAGAGAGGCGAACGTGGGGCTGAAGAGCTGAAAATATAATAGAACCAGAGAGGAACAATACATACTATATAGTGCAGCTATACTAAACAGAGCTTAGAAGTCGGGGTCTTTTTAATATATTTCCAAGAAACCAAACAAAATGGAAAGGTAAATTAAGATACTTTGATGTTGGATTTATTTTAATGCTTATTTTCCTAGTTTCTGGCAAGAGTTGAAGTCGCTGCTGAAGACCCTGCTCTGCTTTGTGATCGCTCTGATGCTGATCCCACTGCTGCTCTTATCGTTTCTGTGTAAGTGATCGATCCCCAGCAGTGATCGCTGATCAATGATCGGTGATCATCGATCCGCGACACGCGCTGCCTCACTGATAAGCCACATAAATCAAGAACTTCAAAAGGGGCCGGCTATATAA
Source organism: Drosophila tani (assembly GCA_008042535.1). Lineage (NCBI taxonomy): Eukaryota > Metazoa > Arthropoda > Insecta > Diptera > Drosophilidae > Drosophila > Drosophila tani. The sequence goes on from VNJO01000493.1 coordinate 9,547, forward strand.
ATAAATATAATCGAGCCATGGGCCATGGGTTGATTAACCATTAAAAAGGATCATCTATATAGAGAGAGAGCTCTGCCAAGAGAGGGAGAGAGAGTGGGCAGATAAGGCTTTTGTTTATAAATAATAGATTACCTGTTGCACCTTTGCGGAACCCAGACGAGCGGCCAGGCGAACCTTGACCATCTGAATTACTCATAAAATTTTGCCATTGATAAGCCGGCTCTTCGATGCTTGATACCGGGTAATCGCCATTGGGATAAGGGCATATAGGTTTTATTTTTATTTTTGTTTTTTGGTTTTGGATTGTAGCCGAGTAATCTGCGCAGATTAAATAATTTTGGCATACTCATGCCTTTCTCAATAGTGTTTATATTAGTCGCACTTAATTTTAGGTTTTTTCTTTCCATTAAATCAGAAAGCTGAAGGAGATTTCCTTGTTTAAAGGGTATCTTATATTCTGTATTCTATATTTTATAATATTTTATTTCTTGGACTTCTATAGAATTACCTAATCTGTAATATTTTCCAGGCGCCCACCTTGTCAACGAACTATCCAACTATGTGCTAAGCATCAAGTACCCCCACCTCACCATCTCAAAGTCCAAGAAGATCCGGACCTTGATCGACACGCCAAAGAACGCGGGCATCTTTCACTTTCTGCTCCAAGTGGAGGGAAACTGCGATTTCGAGAGGATCAAGCGTTCGTATGCCCAATATCTGACGGATCTGAGGGATAAGACGGGCATGCTAAGGTTTCCCAAATTGCGACAAAAGCTTGTGCCCTGCTGGGGACATTACGCTTGGGTTAATGATACCAGGTAAGGGTTAAATAAGTAGCTAATAATATTAATAACATTTTAAAAAATGCTTGAATTCAAAAGGAGAGCTAGATTAGGTTTTTAGTATAGTACTTAATATAGGAAAATACTCAATACTAAATACTTTAATACTTAATACTTTAATACTTAATACTTAATACTTAATACTTAATACTTAATACTTTAATACTTTAATACTTAATACTTTAATACTTAATACTTTAATACGTTTTACTTTAATACTTTAATACTTAATACTTTAATACTTTAATACTTAATACTTTTAAATTAATACTTTAATACTTAATACTTTTAAAACAAATTTAACTTAAATCCAAAAGTTTCTAATATTTTTCCCTTTAATCTACATTCTCTGCTTAATTGCTTTCTCCCCCATAGTGGCTTCAACATCAACAACCATGTCCTGCTTAGCACTCACAAGTATCGGGGTCGTCCCGTCACCGAATCGAACATCCAGGACTATGTCAGCGAACTGGCCACCAAGTACATACCCTCGGACCTGCCCCAGTGGCAGGTGATCGTCATACCCAATTCGGATACCACACAACCCTACTACATCCTCATAAAGCTGCATCACCTTATCCTGGCCGAGGAGGAGGATCTGCATGTGAGTGAGATGCTGTTGCTGCAGGATCCGCACAAGAAGTCACTGATGACCCTGAGCGATGGCCTGGAGCAGAGGAGCTCGAATCGGGAACAGCAACTGTCGCACTTTGTGCGGAAGCCGGAGCACATCAGCCGGCTGATGAATCACTTGGTTCACCTCGTCATCTGTCGCTGGCAGAAGTTTATCTACGAATTCGAGTCCCTGGAGACCCCCGACGGTGCATCGTCTGCTGTCCAAGTGAGGAACCTCAGTCAGCTGGCCTCCTTGGTCCTGATTGTCCTGGTCAATGTGATGCTCGGCTATTGGAGGAGTCGTTCGGTGCTCCAAAAACTCAAAAGGCGTTCGGTCACGTATCGAAATGAGGTGGGTCGCTTTCAGACTGTGAGGTTACTCCTGAACAGGGAACTGGAGCAGAGGAATCTCAGCTGGATGGTGGCCAGAAATGCCATTTACAACAGCCTACAGCCCACTAACTTGGCCAAGGTCTGGACCCGCTTTCTCTGGCGCCTAAATCTCAATCATTTTCTCCTCTTACCCTATCACTTTTACTGCGAGTTTCTGGCCTTCACCGATGTCCTGATCAAGGGACAGACCTCCTACTCCTCGACCTATTGCGCCAGACTTTATTTATATGTTCCGCTCCTGCTCTATGCCCAGCTGGAGTTCTTCAAGATCTGCTGGGAGCTCTTCAAGGCGCCCAGGAACATCTACGAAGTCCTCATTGAACAGCCCACGAAAGAGCTGAATATCCTTCACAAAAAGTCATATTCGGGCAGGAAAATAGTCTCCTTTAGCAGGTCTTTGAGTGGCACCCTATTAAGGCNCCCACGAAAGAGCTGAATATCCTTCACAAAAAGTCCTATTCGGGCAGGAAAATTGTCTCCTTTAGCAGGTCTTTGAGTGGCACCCTATTAAGGCTCCGCAATAAGGATAAATTCAATAAGAATCTGAGGGAATCGGACTTCAGCTTAACCTGCTTAGCCGGCGCCGTTCACGATTACCTGGACACTTTCTCCGAGGACTTTAAGGTACCCAGCTTCCTAAATACCACCTGTAGGACCATAGACAAGGGATATTTCACCGACAGAATCGGGGATAAGTCGAAGAATATTGGTGGCGTGGTCTTTTTGCAATTACCCTTGAGGGAACCCGATGTGAATCACACGAAAGAACTCCATGACATCGTGGAGAGAATCAGGAATCAACAGATCATGATATACTTGGCATCGATTGGTCAGACCAAGTTTAGTCTTCTTACCTCCCTGCTGCCCCACGTTGTCACCAAGATCTTCATCAACTTTTTCTCGTACAACTTCCCCATCACCATCACCGAGATCTATGGCGCCACGGATGAGTTCCAGTCGGCCTGGGGTCAAAAAGTTCAGGATGTCCTCCTCTTCAGGCCGCCGCAATCGAAGACCTGTCTCTCGTTGAATCTGCATCGCTTTGGGGACAAGTACCGACTGGCTGTAATGGCGGACACTCATCTGGCCCCGGATCACACGACCATCACGAGGTCCTTCGAACGATATAT